>PVJL010004606.1:0-125842 GCA_004026885.1 Lyroderma lyra
TTCCAAGTTTATGGTTAAAAATCACACTGCATCCGCCTAATGATTCTCACTTAATATTTTTTTTGTATTTAACAATAAATTTCTTCAGTTCTTATTTTACTGAAAGAGTCTTTGTGTCATTATTGTAATACAGTATTTTGCTGGGTATATAATTCTTGACAGTTTATATATTTTCTTTCATCAATCTAGTGTGTTTTCTGGCACAAATAATTTCTTCTTATTTATTCTGACAAACAAAATTGTATTAAATTATATAAAAAATGTTATGTTTCGATATACGAGTGCTGTCTGGAAAGTTACTACCCATGTAATATGAAAAATAGAGGCATACATGGCTGGATTTTTTCTGGATAGCCCTTGTCTGTATACATTGTGAAGTGATTACCACAATAAAAATAATTAGCATAGGGGTGAGAGGGCTTGAGACCTACTCTCTTAGCACTTTAATACTGTCACCATGTTTTGCATTAGGTCTCCAGACTATATTCATCTTATAACTTAAAGTTTGTACCTTTGATCAAGATCTCCTTCCCCCATCCCCACCCCCAACCACTATGCCCTGGAATCTGGTATTCACCATTCTCTGTTACAATTAGTTTCACTTATTTTTTTGTTTTAGATTCCACATATGAGTGAAATAATGCTATTTTTGTCTTTCTATGTCTGGTTTTATTACTCAGCACAATGTCCTCCAGTTTCATTCATGGTTGTAAAAATGGCAGGATTTCCTTCTTTAGAAAGTCTTAATAATATTCTCTGATGTATATATAGCATTAACTTTTCATTATCCATTCATCTCTCAATAGACATTTAGGTTGTTTTCCTATTTTGACTACTATGAGTAATGCTGCAATGAATATGTAAGTGCAGATGAAGCTTCAAGAAAGAGATTTTATTTGTTTGGGGTAAATGACCAGAAGTGGAATTGCTGGATCATATGCTAGTTCTATCTTAAATTTTTTGAAGTACTTTCATACTGTTTTCCATAATGTCTGTACTAGTTTACATTCCCAGCAGCAGTGCACAAGTGTTTCCTTTTCTCATTACCCTCACCAACACTTGCTATCTTTTGACTCTTTGACAATAGTCAGTCTAAAAGGTGTGAGGTGACATCTCATTATGATTTTGACTTGCCTGTCCCTGACGATTAGTGATGTTTACCCACTTTTCGTGTACCTGTTGTCCATTTGTACATCTTCTTTAGAAAAATGTCTATTCAGGTCCCTTACCTATTTTTTAATCAGGTGATTTGTTTTGTTTGCTGAGTTGTATGAGATCCTTATAAACTTTGTATATTAATTCCTTATCAGATATATGGTTTACAAATACTTTTTCCCATTCCATAGGTTACCTTTTCATTTTGTTGTTTCTTTTGCTATGCAGAAACTTTTTAGTTTGATGTAGTCTCATTTATTTATTTTTGCTTATATTGCTGTGCTTTCAGTGTCATTTCCAAAAATCATTGCCAAGAATCAATGTCAAAGAGCTTATACCTGATATTTTCTTCTAGAAGTGTTAAAGTTTCAGATTGTACATTTTGATTTGATTTTTATGTATGGTGTCAGGAGCATAATTGCAAGAGGGTTTATCTCAACTTCTGTTGTACCTTAAGCTTTAGTGTTTTTTTTTTTTCTTTGTGCCTATATCTGAGAGCTCTCACATGCTCTTAATCTTCTTCTACTAGTAGGTTATTGTTACTTGTTACTCAATGCTTGGTAGCCTTGTTACGGACAGCAAGTAAGGGGAGGGTGTCCTCTGTTGTGCTGGTTCAGCATAAGTCTTAGCGGGGCATTGGATCCCTTTGTTTTGGAGGTAGGTTATTCCCGGTGGTCTTGCCTCTCCCCAGAAGTAGGGAACATTTAATGATTTGGTCCCAGAACATATTTCTTCCTGTCTTCCAGGAGTACTGGGATTTATTCTCTTATCCCAGCTGCAATGGGTCTTCTGTCCTATGAAGGTAACAAGGTTTGCTGCCCTGTCCTAAGCAGCTTAAGACATTTGTTTTATAGGAGACATTGCAACAACATCTTCATGCTATATCTGCAAAGATGGTTACTTCTCTCTTCCAGGTCTGAATCATGAAGGTAGAATTCTCACTCTACCTCTCATCTTCCTTGTGAGCCTGAGAGTGAATGCAAATTCTTCCTGTGTTTGTGCTTTCTAGAAGTTTCATACATTCACAAGAGCTCATGATTGGTCGTTAACCATTTGTTTAAAAATGTATCTGAATATTTTCCCTAGCTTGCGTGTTGTTGCTATCTGCTGCAGGAAAACGAATGTTTGTGCCCTGTCTGTCTTGGAGGTGTCTGTCTTTATATTTTGGGTAAGCTGACTGCCCTGTAATGTCAGCACTCTGATATTAAAAAAAAAAGTTGTGAACTTGCAAATTAGCTAGTTTACCTTTTTTTTAAAAAGCACAAAGCAGAAAAGGTCTGGTTATTCTATATTCATAACAGCTCCAAATAGTCTCTTTTTTAAAATCTCCAGCTTTGTTTCATCCCATCCACATGGTATTATGATAATATTATTTTTTCAGGCTTCTTGCTTCTTTACATAAGAGGATGAAGAATATTTCCATTTCTACCATTCTATAAAGAAAGGTAAATTATCCTGTTTATATAAGATCAGATCCAGATAAAAAAACTTTTAGGTGGCAGGCCTTTTAGCAGGAGTTGAACATAATTTATATCTTTTTATAAGAAAGCTGCCACAAGATATGTTGACTCACAAAAGTGTCAAATGCCTAACCATAACATTTACAAGTACATCACGGCCAGAATTTATTATGCCATTATGCTAGCACCATCTTCCTCTTGGCCCCAACCCTATCTCTACATGACGTGGTCCTAAAGAGAATAGAGAGGCCTTCCCATCCCAGAAAAGCTGGGAAGCGCAGATATTCTAGCCAATCTCTCTGCTTCATCACTTAAAAATGATGTGATACCTAGTCTGATTCTGACTGGGGAGCCTGACAATGCAGCGAACTTGCTAACCAGAGACAAATTAGCATTAAGGGGGTTGCATTAATTCTATTTGTGTCTATGTTCTTATTCATTAACTTCTAGTACCAGCCAGTGCCTAGCAGGGAGTAGGCATTCAATGTGTGTTCGTTGACTTCTACTAAAGAGAACTTGCTGTTAGAAGATATACCTCTGTTTCTCTCATCCCTTGCCTCTAAATGATTAAACCAAACCTATCTGCACCAGACACTGTGCTAGGTACTGGGGACATTGTAGTGAACAAAACTGACATGTTTCCTGCACTCATTTAACCTATGAGTTTACTTTTCTGTGTCATCTACTTCAACTGCTTCTTCAAATCTAGGTGAAAAAATATGAGTTGTGCAACTTGAGAGTTCTTTGAGAAATCAAGGTCATTGAGAACTTGTATCATTTGAAACAGTTTTCCAAAAAGGATTGAACAAATGAATGAAACTGGAGCCTGGAGCCCATTATTTCAAAGTTCCTGTTGGAAGGACATTCTTTCTTTGAATCTCTAGGTAAATGACATTGAAGAGAGACATGTCCTCAAGTTATCCAACCCGCAGGAAGTGTTTGAGAGTGCTATGCTTTTTGAATGCTTACATGTCTGATATTTTTCTACAGTCTCTAAATAAAAATGCCAACTTGACAGGATAGAATTGTTCAATCATAACTATTGTCTCTTATATCTCTGTAGGTTTTCCTGCACAGTTTTCTGACACATATTGTTATGACAAAAAGTTTGAAAACAATCTAATGTTTTCTTCTTTTAGAAGTAATTTATCCTTTTCATGTTTGTAAAACTCTCAATCACTGTAACTCAAAAATTTGGCAACACACTTAGACAATGCACACACATTCTACATTTTTTTCTCAGTGAATATCTCCTTCCTATGAATTCAAAATTTTGTGTTAAAATACTTTTTTTTTTGTATTTCTAGGGCATTGGGAGTATTGCCTTTATTTCATGTACTATTTTTCATTCTTAAGATCATCTTCGAAAATTATTTTCTAAAATGGTTATTTTTATTCCTTCTCATTATTTTAACATTTTTTCTTTTCTTCCATCAAATTCATCCCTTATAGTAGTACTTTGATTTTATTCCTTTTTCAGGATAAATTTTAATTTTATATTTGTGTTTTTGGTGTCTGTACAGTCACATGTTAACTTGTAACTATTGATGGGCAGCCAGACTTTGTATGTTAACTTGTACTCATTCTCAGATAGATGTGATGGCTCCAACTAAATCATTCAACTACAGCAGACTTACCCATCCAGGTCTGATTAAATGAGTGATGTGTGTGCATTGGTGTTGATTGCAGAGATAGCTATACAACGTGGTGACACAAGCCACCTGGTTCCCACAGTTTCTCCAAGGACTCCCAACATGGTATCAGTAGAAACTCTATCACAGTCCTCATGCTATGCACTCAAATGTTTAATACCAGTGAAGTCAAAGATGAGATTCTGTAGTATCATTGCACAAGCATTACATGGTACTAGGGAAAGGCTCTAGGGAAAGGCTCTTTCCCTAGAAGTTCCAAGTGAAAAGCAGGGGAGACTGTATAACTCATATTCATCAATAAGAAGGATTGTCCTTTTATTTATTTTTTAAACCAGAGTTTAGAATAAGCACATTTCTTGAATCTTAAGTAGTATAGACAAGTTTCATAGGGTAATTTCAAATATGATTCTGAATATATTTTAAAGCCATTTTTGTTTACTCTGCCACTTTAAATAAAAATGACTGGGAAAACTCTAAATAGTGCAGCTTGATGTTCCTGGTATATACGAGTATATTATATATACAGAAGGTGCTAAAAAACATACACACATTTTAAGAAAGGAAAAAACTATATTAAAATTGTAGTACTTTCTCTCTCTCTGTCTCTCTCTCTCTCTCTGTCTCTCTCTCTCGCTCTCTCTGTCTCTCTCTGTCTCTCTCTCTCTCTCTCTGTGTGTGTGTGTGTGTGTGTATATACACACACACACACACAAGATGAATACAAGTCACATTTTACTTATGCAATTACAAGAGGTGCTCGAAGTGGTTACCATCAGCATACAGACACTTCTGATTATGGAGAACTACTGCTTGACCAACATTGACCAAAGTGATCACTTGTATCGCTGCACATTTCTGTTCAATTTCTTCTCATAATACCACCAGTGGAGCTGGTTTTCTATGGTACACCACATCCTTTAAGGTCTCCCATAGTGAGAATTCAAGTGGTATTAAGTCAAGAGAACGTGGGAGAAACTCAAATACCACTTCAAAATGGTCTTGCACCTTTTGAATGAGAACTGTGCTTCCACCATTTCCTTGACTGTGCTGCCTGTCCCATGGTGATGCTATCATTCATTTGATTAATGCCATCTTTTGACTGAACATCATACCACACATTGCTACTATAATTCAATTCAACTTTGAAAAATAATACATGGATAACATCTTTTCAAGTATGTATACATTTTTGGCCTCCCTTGTACATGCACACACACACACACACACACACACACACACACACGGGGGCTGTCTGGAGAAAATCCAGCCATTATCAATATAACATTGTCATATTACATGGTTGGATACTTTCTGGACAACACATATTTATTTATTTATTTGTTGGTACATAGTGTGGGAGAGACTGTGGAGTAATGAGATGGGTGAGGTAGACAGGAATCTGAATCCTTTTTACTCAAAGATTTAGTACTAAGCTACCCAGTCAGGCAAGATGTAAAAAAGGTAAAGAATGCAGAAAGTCACTCAGGTAACACTGGATATAGTAAGTAGAACAAAGGAAGAGTGAAGGCAAATAGTTTATTTAGGAAGCCATAATTCAGGTGAGGGTTTGACCTACTGTGGTGGCAGTATAGATAGAGAAGATATTTAGATAACAGAATGAAAATAATACACCAACCAACTGATTGTAGGAGAAATATATAAGATGAATTAGCTTCAAGCTTCTGGCCTAAGTAATACAGCCAATATTGGAATCGAAGGGATATAGGAAAAAGGGAAGATTCTGAGACGATAGGTTGAAAGAGAGGTTGAATGTAGAATATAATAAATTCCCTTTGGACATAGTGCATTCAAAACAAAATAAGATTACCGGGTATAGATATTCAATTGTAGTTAGAGTTATGGGTCAAAAGTTTGAGAGAAAGGATTAAAATGAAAATATAGACTATGAGGACATTAATGGCTGGAAAAGAAACAATGAAAGATACCAGACACTGTCTAGGTACATGGTGATGCTAACATATCAAAAGCAATAATCAAATAGACAAACGCAAAAGTAATGTAATTCCTGACTGTTATAAAAAGGCAAAGAACAGACTCCTAAAAGATGCTCAATTTAAGAGTTGAATGAATAGGATAATTTTATTTGCAAGGAACTGAGAAGGAGAAGTAGATCCAAGTAACTGAGGGAAAATCAAAAGCCAAAGTAAAGGCATCAGAGTGTCAAGAAGTGTTGAAAAGGACCAATGCTAAAGGCATTCGAACAATCAGTCACCTTCCTCCTTGATTGTGTTCAAGGGCCTATGGCTCTGCCTTTGCAATCAGAGCTGCCAGAGTGAGCCTATGGGATGCTGTCTTCGCCGTCCGGAGTACTGATTTTAAAAGACATCTCATTATATTCCTGATACTTCATTCTCAAAATGTTCCCGTGAGAAAAACTCTTGAGTCAGGGATTAAAAATCATATATTCGTTGTCCAAATTAATTACAGATATATCATTTCTCAGGCAAGGAAAGCCTTGCTCCCTTAAGCCACGTTGAATAAAATGGATATATTTCAATGTTGCTCTTTTTAGATAAAAACATTTTCAGTCATAATCCTTAAGTAGTCTTCTCTTTGTAACTAATTTTGTTCTGTAAAATAATAATTTCTGTGCACTTGCAATGACATTAAAAGTATACTAGATTATTTTTTGTTCCTTGAACTATGACTAGAAGTTTATAGTACCAAATTATTTTTATTTACAATGTAGTTGTTTATCTTGGATGTTACATGTGATACCTTGAAGATTCTTTGAGAAATGACTTTGTGCCTCCAATTCATTATTTATTATTCATTATTCTGTTGCTTTTCTATGTTGTTTAGTATAGAATTAATGTGAGAAGTTTTCATCTTGAATGCACTTTGGATGTAGTAATTATGTTTTAAATTCTGTCAGGTTTTACTAATAGTGTTAATGCATATGAGTATGCATTAAAACCCAATCCTTTCCATGCATTTCTTTTACCCAGGCAAGAATGACAGTGTCTAGGTAGTTATTTTCTAAATTAAATATAAGCCAGGCAGAAGCTTTTACTGTAGCACGCATCTTTTAGAAATGGTAGGGGAACAAATTTCACAGTGGGCAGCATCACTTTGAATACATGGTTATTAATCTTTTTCTCAGCTAAAGTGTGATATATAAAGAAATTAGTTCAGTAGGAGAACCTAAACATTTCTTTTTGAATTTGTTGCATGGTGTGAGTAAGAAAAATAAAATACATAAACTTACAGTCAAAATACATTTTCCCTAGGAAATTTTGACCATAAAGCAATGGAAACTAAACTTTACTTTTTTCCTTTTGAACTTGAGAGGGTACCAGCTCTTCACCTTCTCAAAGCAAGAAAAAGAATGGCCTTTTACAGGGTTTGTGCCAGGTTGAACTAGAGAATGCCATATTAACAATCTTGTGATGAAAACAAGTGAGTGAAAGAATTTTGTTCTATCACTTCAAAATTTTTCTAATAAACAAAACAAAACAAAACATCTCACTAATTTATATAGGTAACTGCTACCTAGCAAAAACTATTGTGAGAAATGGCGTAGGCCATTCACACTTTCTCATTCCAGTCGTGCTTATTGTTGAGCTATATTAGGGAAAATTTTTCTTTTTTTTCAAAACACACTTGTTTCATAAAAGAAAAGATTTCATGATTCTTATAACAAAGTAATATTGTTTTAGTATATTGCCAGGGGGCATAGGCATACTAAAATTATGTGAAGAGATAAGAAACAGCCACATCCAAAAGCCCTGAGGATCTATGAGGAACTTTCTATAATGGGCCAAAGTAATACTGTATTTTATGCTGAAACATTGGCCTTAATCTTCAGAACCAGTTCTTACTGAGATGCTCAAGCTCTATGGAGAGCTTACCTAGATGGCTAAGTATGGATGATCTGAGCTTAAGGTTTGCTCTGGGAACTGCCAGCACAAAGCCTACAATTGAATAATAGAATATTCTTCCCCAGTGTGAGGGAAAGATGTTGGTGCCAGAAGTAGCCTTTTTGCTGGCTGTGTATGGTGGGAGCTAGTCTGGACCCCATACTAGAGAGAAGGGGAGAGTGTACAAGTGGGCTTGTGATGCATTACTTTGATATCATCATTTCTCTTTTCATTAACCCAATGGACACTATAGCATTGGATAATATAATGTTTATAAACCTGATCAACCTAATGTACTCTCTCTTTCCTTCCTTCCCCACTCTCCCCTTAGGGAAAGAGTGAGAGAGATTCAATAAAGAGGTTAGGTAGGAAAAAAGCTTTGAGATATCCCAAGAGGCTAATCTTCAACATTTTTTCATAGGAATATTATAATTGAGTTTGTCTTTGGTTTCACTGGACATGTGGCTTCAGAGTTAATAAGTTTCATTCATAACAGAATAAAACACTTGAAAGTTCTTTTTTTTTCCATAAATGGCTTTAGTTACTTATATTAAAGTCATCTTCTCAGGTTTGAAAATCAAGATCTCACTGTGTTTCAGTTAAAAAAAAAATCAGACCATTCTTCACTGTTAAACATAGGCCTTAGAAATGTAAGAATTGAAATAAATATCTTATGCATATGTGCTTGCTATAGGTTTGGGGAAGGATAAAATTTCAGGGTATCTCTTTTATTCATTAAATGTAATGGGCCTGTTATTTCAAAATAATTTGTTTTTAACTACACAAATTCGAAGTATTTAACCCTTTGAAACTGTCCATCTGCTTTTGCTCTATTTTTATACCAAATATTTAGGCTTTTGCCATCTTTCCAAAGTGGGAGAGAAACAAATAAAACCTGAGATTGCTCTTTGTAGACAGAATTCTGGTGCAGGGATCACAGGACCAGAACTTTCAGCATTTGAGCAAATGTCATTTTATTCTCTAGACTGCAATAATTACAAAAGGTGAAAATGTCTTTTCTAAAACACATGCCAACATTTGAGACAATAGTGAGGCCCTGATGTAAAGTGCAAGAGAATCAGCAAGTTGTCAGTTTGAGTTGGAGAGACTTGAGAAAGTCAAAGTTTTCTCTAAAGAAACAATATTCCATTTTCCTCTATTTTAATATAGTACCAAATGAAATGCAATTTTTAAAACTTCTTGATTTTTTATTTAATGTTTATGCATTTAATTATTGCAAAAATATAAATAAAATGGCCTTAAGGATTGCATTAACCTTTGAATTTACAAAAATTTAATATGGTCAATTGTAAAATATAAAAGGACAGGTTTTGTGTTAGATATAGATCATCTTTTCTTTAGCCACTGTGGATGGGTCTTTCATGAGCAAAATACAATTTCAGTTTTAGGGGATATGGTGAGCTGACTGATACAGTAATTTTATGATCCATTGCCCTTGAAGGAAAAAAGTTACTTTTTAAAAATTGTAATCTTTTACCAAGATATTCTCAACCTTTGTCAGATATTTCCAGGCTTGAGTTGTTATATTTTAAAGTGATGCCCTGGCATTATTTCCCCCAAATCTACCATTCATACCCAGTGTGTCCTACTTCATCAATTATCAAAGGTCAATAGTGAGAATATGGGACACAGTATTAAGGAGTACAAAATACCATGCACGGCAAAGCAATCCCCCAAACTTTGAATATCTTACAGGCCATACTCAGGAAATGGCCAGAGTTGTGACGATTATTATTACCTGTACACAGGACTTCTTGTGTAATTATTTCCTTGACCCACTCAATGGGTTGGGGTCATAGCAGGAAGCTGATGGCATGTGAGAACTTAGTTCTTTGAAGAGCATTTAAAAACAATCTATTTGAAAAGAGGTATGCAGGTAAGAGACATCAACAGTGGATAGTGGAGTACCTTGGAGCTAGTAAAGGAAGGCTGACATATCCCCTGAATTGGAATAAGGGGTGCATTTGTCAGAACCTGGAAACATATATATGTAGAGAGAGGGGTGGCCTGACAGGAACTGAGAACTTTGGCCAGGAGATACAGACAGCCCACAGCAATAGGAGCTCATGAGATAGATGCAGTGGCCTCATCATTCTTCCTGCTGCACTCTGTAGGTTGAACCCAGCTCAAAGCTCCAGTGCACTATTGTGGAGAGTAGATATGTAGGTGCATAAAGACACGCAACACAGATCCCTATTTAAACTGCCACTATTCTTGTCATCTGGATTTTTACTATGAATGTACAGTAAATATGACTGAATAAAAAAATTTTTGCCTCAGTTTCAGAAATTCTTAGTTATATCCTATAATGCATGATAAGCATAATGATTTTTAAATCTCTTAGCCTGACATTCTCACTCAATGTGGCACCTCCTTTATTTTTATCAATTTTAGCTTTCAAATAAACTTTTTCACCATTAGCTCATTCAATGGCAGGTACTGAGCATGTTCTGTGACTGAGATACTGTGTTATGTCTGTGGATGAGGAGGTGACATGACTCCATCTCTGCCACTCCATTGTGTGGGGGTCAAGATGAATACCTAGATGAAATTACCCCACTTTACAGGGTAACAAGGAAGATTTGAACAAAGATTCACATACCTGCATCTGTAGAGTATCTACTTTGCAGCCATGTTTCATAGAATACAAAAAGATTTGAATCTACCTCCAAGGAAATGGCAAGATGATTATGATTAGCCTTCTCCTATGAGTCTACATTAAAAAAATATAGGCTAGCCATGTGGATTCAATGAATTAAACTCAAGAAAATTTATTGTTCATTTGAGTTTGGTTAATGTGAGTTCATACTGGAAAGATAGATCTAGCAGTGGTTCTCAACCTGTGGATCACGACCCCTTTGGGGTTGAACGAGCCTTTCACAGGGGTCACCTAAGACCATTGGAAAACACATAATGTACTTATGTGGACCAGTCACACATGTGTAGAGAGCAGCTACCAATAATTTTATGGTTGGAGGTCACCACAACATGAGGAACTGTATTAAAGGGAGGCGGCATTAGGAAGGTTGAGAACCACTGAAAGGGTAAAGTGATGATATATTGTGACTTCAAGACTGTCAGATCCTATAGAATTGTACACCTGAAACCTTTGTAATTTTTACGAACCAATGTCACCCCAATAAATAATTAAGAATAATAAAAAAAGAAAAATGCTGAAAAAATGTAGTAACAATAACATTTGTTTGATTGGAAAATAGGTTTAAAAGAAATCTAAAATATTAACTTGAAAAGATATGCACACGCCTATGTTCATTGCAGCACTATTTACAATAGCCAAGATATATGAAAGCAACTCAAGTGCCCATCATTAGACCACTGGATAAAAAAGATGTCATACATATACACAGTGGAATGTTACTCAGTCATAAAAGTGGAATGAAATCTTATTATTTGTGACAACGTGGATCTACCTAGAAGGTATTATGCTAAGTGAATTAAGCCAGACAGAGAAAGACCAATACCATATTATCTTGTTTACATGTGGAATCTAAAGAACAAAATCAATAAACAAAACTGAAACAGACTCACAGTTACAGAGAACAAACTGATGGTTACCAGAGGGGAGCAGTGTTGAGGAGCTGAGTGAAAAGGTGAAGGAATTAAGAAATACAAATTTGTAGTTACAAAATGGTCATGGGGGTGTAAAGTGCAGCATAGAGAATATAGTCAATAATGTTGCAACACTTAGGTTTAGTGCCAGGTGAGTGCTAGACTAATTGGGGAGATAGCTGCATAAATTATATAAATATCTAAGCACTATACTATATACCTGAAACAAGGAAAAATAATACTGAATGTCAACTGTAACTGAAAAAAATAAGTAATTTTAATTTATTTATTTATTTATTTATTTATTTATTTATTTATTTTTGGTGATTCCCCAGCTGGGAATCGAACCCAGGCCACAGCGTTGAGAGCACCGAAGCCTAGCCACTACACCACCAGAGAACCCCCACTAATAACTTTTTTAAAAAGCATAAAAACAAAAAGACTGGGAAGATCCTGGGACAGGGTGATTTCCTAAGATGTTTTAGACCATTATCAGAAGCCTCTTAGGAGAAAGTAAGCAAATTCTTTTCAAGTAAGTGCTCACACTCTTTAATCTTAAAGCATATTAATTTCTTGTTTAGATTATAATATCAGCATACATGAAAAATGGGATGGGAGAGTTATAAAATTATAAAATGTGTGTGTGTAAGAGAAAAAGAGAGGAGGAGAGGCAGCAAGGGGAGAGGGATTGTTAGTACCAGAAATTTGATAGAATTGTTGCATTTCATGAAATTAATTACATACATTGTAAATGATAAATCAGAAGTCAGTGTGTTTCATAGCAACATGATAGTAAAATTATTCACAGATCAGAATAGAAGAAAAACAAAGAAAACTAAGCAATGAAAGAATTGTGGTGGGAATCACCCTATCCGAGAACTTAAAAGAATTCTGCAAATAAAAACTATCAAGACCATGAAGACGGATATGCGTTCCATAAACCATCTCAGTCCATTACATGACATAGGATTAATTTCTGTTACTGGTTCTACTTCTAATGCCTGAGTCGAAGTTTTACAACTTCTTTCTTTCAGAACTGAAATATTTCATCTATTAGGGATAAAAATGAATTTTTAAACTTGTTTTTAGCATCAGCACTTTTTTCTTTATTATCTTGTACAGAAGCCCAGTATTAGGGTGACAGCTGTTTTTGAATGGTGGTGCAGCAAACTTATTATACCTAGTTTAACTACCTCCACTCTCCTGTCCCGGGCGCCATGCTCACTGACACACATCCAAAGAATACAGTTTGTAAATCACTGAACCAGTGATATGAGATTTTTTTCAGTTATAACATTCTTGTGATTAAAGCAGGAATAGCCTGATTGAACATGAAGCTTGCCTTCAGTCCTGATTAGATAGAGACCCCCCCATCCTCTTTTGTAAAAAAAAAAAAATGCATATTTGATAGGCCTGTAAATTATTACCCACATCTAAGAAAGGGAAATATGTGAACCTACCACTTACAGAGAGCCAATCATACTTAATATGCTGAAGGGTCACATGTCACTTGCTCTGAGCAGGTTGACTTTTAGGTCAGGTAGGTTCTCTTGCATTATGGTAGAGGATGTAGTACTTTTTAACGTATCTGTCTACACACATTTTTAACATTTGTACATTTTTACTGCTCCCATTTATACTTTTCATTGGCACATTTGTAGCATGTTAATTACTTGAATTAAAGTACCAGAGGCAGGGTTCATATTTAAATTTTCTATTTAAAGCAGGTAAGCCTATATCACCATTTGTTTTAGACAGATCTATTATTTTTTTGTTTGTTTCTCTGAGTTGAACCTGAATTCTTTAAAACTGACATTAGTTTTTTGCACAACAATGCCTTAACATAGGAATATGCCCAATATGCATGTAGTGTTTATACAGGACATTGATTTTTAAAATACACCTTCTTAAGGATGTGGCCCAGAGCTGCAGCTATTCCTGGGACAGAGCAGATATCCAAGAAGGTGTGAATTCACAACAAATCATGACTAGAAACAGGTGTCCCTAAAACCAATCAGTTTCAATTAGTTACATGTTTCCAAATTTTCCAAATATTTTACATTTTAATGTTTCAGGAAGTTGACTTTTTATTCAGTTAAGAATTAGTTTGATATAGTGGAAGACAGTAGGTATTTTATTCTCCTTTAAAAATTTTAGGTGACAGTAGTTATCCTTTGAGAAACTACTTAATTACTTTTATGTCTTATCCCCAGATTCCTTCTGAAAATAGAATCGATATAAGTTAGAATGGAACTCAATGTGTGACTAGAATGATAATGAAGAATGCATTAGGAATCATTATAAATGGGATATGGATGCCCTGTTCAATCTACTGCAGCCTCACCACGCTGCCCTTCAGATATTTGAAGGCTCTATAATATTTAGCATGGCCATTAAATATGGCTTATCTTTTAAAAGAAGCTGCAGAGATTAATGCAGCTCATCAAATGGCTGACGTAAATGGTAATGATGATGTGCACTTTTGCAAATGTAGTTCCAAGTAGTAAAGTGGAGGTAAAAATACTGGGGCAAGATGATTTTTATTTTCAAAGGATTAAAAAATTTCTTCTAATACCACATTTGGGTAATTATGTCTATGATGGAAGTAAATCATGTACTGTAGTTATGGCAGGAAATACTAGGAAAAAAATTACTGTGAACTTAAGGCATTCAAAGCAGCGAATGGCATGAAATGATGAAGTTTCATTTGAAGTTATGTCTAGTGGTTGAGGCTTGTAGGAGCCCCCAAAGTACATTTGTCCAAAGTGTGGTTATTGATATCTCTTTTAGAAACTGACTTGAACTTAGTTCTCAATGGAGGGCACTCTGACTCCTCAGCTACCCATTCACTTCTTTGAGGGAGTGATGAAGGTATATGTTATTTTTTATTGCTTTCTTATATTACTTGTAAAATGTTTTGAACATTATCAACTAGCCAGGAAAATGGATTAAGAAGAAATTAGTTGTAACACTGACAATATTTGAGGTTTTATTCATGCAACCATTTTGCTATCAGAGTATTAGGATGTACTTCAGTGGAAAAATGATTATATTTTGGATTGTGGGAAAAAATAACATTACTCATTATATATGTGTATATGTGTGTGTGTGTGTGTGTGTGTGTGCGCGCGCGTGTGTGTATATATAGATCTATCTATCTCTTTATATATATCTATGTGTGTGTGTATTTATACATGTATACAAATACATCCCACCATGCAATATACATATATTTGATATATGAAGTCAAGCAATTAATTTCACGAACTCATCCTAGGAAAAGTGCCACATACTTCATTGTTGAATATCACTATGATCATCTTCGAAGTGGGAAGCTATGCAACGATGTCAGCACTTAGCCCCCTCCCCACCCCACCCCCCCCTTCAAAGCAACTTTGGAACTCTTTTTCTGGAATGGCCATCAGAGCTGTAGTCCTTGGTAAGGTGCCAAGTTGTTTGTGCAGTGCTGCCAACATAAGCACCTGGTGGCAAGTTTGCGAACTTAATTGTCAGATTTTGAGGATGATAACAGCTCTGATGGCCATTCCAGAAAAAAAATGCCAAAATTGCTTTGAAGGGTGGACTAGGTGCTCATGTCAGTGCATAGCTGACCAAGGGGAGTGCTTCGAAGGTGACCCCATAGTGATACTCAGCAATGAAGGCTTTCCAGAAAAAACCTAGCCATAAATGCCTATATTTTTCATGTTACATGACTGGATACTTCCCAGACAGATATCATATCTTTGAAATATATGTATTTGAGATACATATGTTATATACAGCATCTGGCAGAATTAACACCTTTTTTTAAGTAGTTAAAATGTTGTTATGTTACAGAATTACATACTTATGATTTTGTAAAAAAGATTTGGTATAGATTACCAGCTCATAATAAAGAGGGTTATTTCTGCTGGACCCTGCATATAAAATGCAAGCCAAATAATGATATATAAAGATAAAAAAATGAAGTAATTTATTCTATGATTCAGGTAGAAGAGTCTTGAATTGATATTCTTGCCCATTGAATTGAATTCCAGTAGTGGTTCTTTTACTGATGATATAAATCAGGAAAATCATCCAGTTCTCTTTGCACCAGACATTTTATCTGTAAAATAAGGTTGTGTAAAGAAACAGTGATTGCTAGCCTGTGGACCATGGGTTCCTGAGGGTTACAGAGTTATTTTTAAAAGGTCTCAATTCCAAATAAGTATTTCAAGTTTTATTAATAAATGGTAGAATTATTTACTCACTTAAGCAAAATACAGTGAAATGTATTTTATATAATAAAAATTTTCAAAAAGCCTTTCTCAGTTTACAGTAGCTATTAGACATAATGTAATTTCTCAATCAATTGAAATGATCAGCATCTGCATAGCACGAAGTTTTTTGTTTGTTTGTTTTGATTTGAGAAAGGGGTCTTCATATTGGAGCAGGTTTGACAATCACATGAAGAGATGATCTTTCAAGTCACTCCTAACATGGTATTCAATGATTTTAGGATGATTTTATTATGTCTATCGTGACTTGATTCAAATAAAAAGTAATTCTGGCAAAATGAACTCTATTTCATGGAATAGTTTTGTAACACATATTCTCTGAGATTTAAAATGTAAAACTTTTCTTGCCACTACAGGAATAGCCATGTTAGACAATCCCTTAGTCTCGTACATTTATAATGTTTGACACAAAAAAAGGTAGTGAGGCTTATATCTGAAGTATGGGAGGGCTGATCAAGTGTATGTAGAGCAGCCTTTTGATTATGTATGACTTGCACACAAGTAGACTATGGCATGATTCTTTAATGTTGAATCTGATATTCCCTTCTTTAAGCTTTTAATGTTTAAATAATAATTAGGCTTTTAAAAGAGTGGTATCAAATTTATTCTTTGACTCATGATAATAAAAAGAAAAGTTTTCATGATCTTTTACATTAATTAGTGTTCAGTCTTAGACAACTTCCACAGAATTGCAAAATCTCTAATCCATCCCTTCCCCCATAATTTTCTCTGAACTGGTACTATAAGAAAACAGAATAGGAAATATTTGTGTGGTTGTGGATACTTGTTAGAATATCTGTGTTCACAATTAGATTTTTCCTTCATAGAAGTTTTGATTTGAGTCACTGGAATGCTGGTACATTAATGGCTCTGGAGCTAGAAGTTGATATGAAACAGGGAGGTGGTAGTCATCTTCCACAATACTCTTGATGAAACAGAAATGGCCAATTGGCAGAGAGAATGAAAGCAAAATACAGTGAGAAGAAGAAATAGAAAAATAGAAAAACAGTCTTCTGAAATCTTTTATTTTCTTGATCTAGTAAATATCAGTGGCACTTATTCCCTTTAAATTTCATAAATTATCCTTGAAGCTATCAATGCATTTCTCCTCTTCCTTGTGCTTATCTGATGGATACTTGCAATAGAAAGACTCGATTCACCAACCCAGAGGATAAGGCCATCCCATCTTCAGTACTGCCATCTTGCTTTTTGCGTTGACATATGGATCATTCTCTCCAAGCTCCCTACCTGTACACACAAGATCTTCTGCCTCTTTTCTATTCCAAAGAATAATGTACTTTCCAATTTCTTACTGCTTCCATTCTCACATACCGAAGTGGGAAAAGTAATTTCCTTTTTCCCATAATTAAGAAGCTCAATTTCCTATAGAGATTTTTGTGTGCTGAACCTTTCATTCTAGATTCTTTCTTTCTTTTTTAATGGTCACAGTCTTTTCTTAGAACACTGAAGAATGAGTCAGGAATTACCTTGAGGGCCAACTTGGGCAGAATGTATCATTCACTTTCAAAATTGGCCCTCTGCGTCAATCAGAATCCACTGACCGTGAGTTAAATGTGTACTACTTCCCATAGGCCTCTTAAATGTTTATGCATGAAGTCCTCTTGTGGGCCCATTTCAGCAATTTTTTAAAGTATGATCTGATAAGTTTGAGTTCACAGAGTCTACAGAATTTGAGCTCTAAAGTTCTGACTTCCATTGAGTCATTCGGATGCCAATTCTTCATAACACGAGAAGTGAGCCATATGTGTCTTTACCGTCACATGACCTGAAGCTTATCAATTATCTATTGCCTATCTCCATTTCTGAATGTTGTTTATCTCTGTATTTCTAGAATCAATATTCTATCAACCCATTCTAACTATCCCATATTGGAATGCATAGATACAAATTGCTGCTATAACTACGAATGGTTCTCCATTGGTCTCATCCGTGGCTGTTTTGCTCTGACAGTCATACTACAGGTCTAGCACCCTCGATCAAAATGTGAAGAAATAATTAAAAAAACTACAGCTATTATATAATAAATAATCTTAGAGGAAATCAAGGCCTGGAGAAAATTTTCCTCACTCTCATGCAAAAATCCTCAATAGTATGTGACCGAGTTCAGAATGGCTTATTTGAGACTGATCAGAACCTCATCAGCATTGTTATGAGAATTACCAAGCTATTTTTATTTTCATAAATCCTAGATTTGTGTTTTGTGCATCTAGGAACGTCATTTACAGTGTCTAAGAAAATGTAGTGGAACACTCCTAGCCGGCCATTTCTGGAAATTTAACTTCAGGACATTACGGGCCAGAATTATTTTCCCCTCCTACGCCCACCTCCACTACAGATTTACTAAATACCTGCTGGGACCAAATATTCTTTGGTATTGTTTATAAAAGGACTGTAGGACAGAGATTTAACTTCTTTCCTCCTCCTACAGTTAGATTGGTGCTGTCCAGAACTCTTAGAGTCCAAGTTGCTGCTTATGTGTGGCAATGGGGACAGAATCTACTCAATTTGGATTCAAATGTGCCAGTCATCTGCAATGAGCTGAGTATTGTGTAAGCACTTTTCTATCCAATGCAGTTTCCAGGGAGTTCCCTGGTGGTGCAGTGGCTTAAGGCTTCGGCGATGTCAACGCTGTGGCCTGGGTTCGATTCCCAGCCAGGGTATTACCCACATAAAAAAAAGAATGCAGTTTCCAACCCACACAGGAACCCAGTCAGTTAGGTCTCCCGCTCTCTTTTCAGATGAGGCTGCACAGCTCGTGAGTGGCAGAATTGGGATGTGAAACCCAGTGTCCTTGACATTCTCTGCAGGTAGGAGTCCCAGGGAAGGTCCTGGACAGCAGGGGGCAAACTGCAGGATGGACTAATTTGGAGGCATTTGCCCTTCACCTTGAAAGATCACTTTATCAAAAAACTGTATGACTTCACTCACATGCAGAATATAAAACTGAAAGCAACAAAGAAAAAAGAAATGAACAAACAAATAACCCATGGACACAATAAACACAAATGTTTATTTGGGGATGAGTGGGTTAGGGAGGGGAGAAAGGGGAGGGGGTGGGAGAGGAGGGGGGGAAGCTAAATATAAGGTGATGGAAAGAGAACTCACACTGGGTGGTGAACTTATTATACAACAAGGTGACAATGCACTGTAGAATTGTATGCCTGAAACCTATGTAATCCTTGCTAACCAATGTCACCCCAATAAGTCTAACAATAAAAATAAACTAAAAAAAAAAAAAGATCACGTTATAGCCCCAGTAAATTAGGCAATTTCTTTTTAGGTCATTTCCTTCACAGTCCAGGTTTTCTTTCGTCAGGTACTCTGTCTTTTGGGAAGAGAGCAGAAATACCTTAAATAAAGTTGTGTTATTTCAGAAATAAGAATGAAGATGAAATGCAGACTACTCTGGACACTTATTTTTATAGAATAAAGCAAATGACCCTGAATGAGCAAGGGTTTATAAGAATGACTTGGAGGAAAACAGTAGTGATAATCTGGTCAATTTAGAAGTCAGGTAGCACACAGTCTTTTCATTTTCCTCATTAGAAAAACCAAAGCACAAGGAAGGGTAATGAACTCCCTAGGGGCCTCTCACTAAATAATGACAACACAGGGACTCAAACGCAGGTTTCTTGATTGTCCATTGAGACTTGTCTTAATTTTATAACCCTACACTGTTCTTCCTATAAGTGGATCCCTAGGAGTCTGTTGCCTCTTCTTATTTAAAACTGTGCATTCATATTTTCAGGTAATTATTTCTCAAAGCTATTACAGAGTCAAAATATAATTTCATAAATTATTTGATAGGCTATTTTCTATAATCACCTTTGGAGGAAAAATTAAACATTAGCTTAACATGTAGATTAAAGGAAATCAAAATCATTGTCCAATTCTTGGAACAGGACTTATTTGGTATTAGAGGTTTGAGCATAAACTTCAGCATTAGCCTTTGGGTTTGTTTTCCAGGTGATACTGTCTTTTCCAACCTACCTCATTCTCAGGGCCTGGGCTGCAAGCTGGAGTCTCTTAGAATACTGAAAGTCAATTGCACATTCTATTACATTAGCCCCGTAGGCATATTGAACCCATTCTCCTTTATTGGCCAGCAAAGACCTCTGGGCAACCTTGGCAAATACTTAAGCTTTATATGAGGCCATGGATAATGTAATTTTACTCCTGGGCAAGACTTGTACTTCCTTGAGCAAACGGGCTAGAAAGGATCACTGTGGTATCCTCTAACTGGGGACATGACTTCCTCAGCAGCCATTCTGCATCTGTGCCTGAGCTTCCTGAATAGAACCTTCTCCTAAATCCTGGTGAAGTAAATAGTGCTTAGAAAACTGCTGATGGCATTTGACAAAAACACTTGCAGACTCATCTTTCCTTTTCTAATATTTAATATTGGGGCCACTCTAGGGCACCCTATGGGGAGGAGTTCAACTAATTGCCACTTTTTTCTAAGAATATTGGGAAGCAGCCTAGTCTTTAATGTATTAGTTAATATATTCTGCACATATTTACCAAGCCCACACTGTGTGTTAGGTACTTCAAACAGGACAGCAAATAAAGCATGTTCATTGACTTCTGCAAATTGTGCTATACTGCTTTTAAGTGACGTGTCAGAACTTCACCTTGATCTTGAAGTCTTTTTAGTTCCTTGGTGAATTTGCCTGTGGGTTCCTTTCTGGCACCTAAAGTATTCACTTAGCCTCCTTGGCAGAAATAATTAAATACTGTAAATAAAACAATTATTTGAAAGGAAGATTCTAATATTACATATGACATAATCGCTCTTGTTTTCTTTTATGATATGAATAGAAATTTCAAAATAAATAATTCTATATTTGCCGAGAAGCAATTCAATCACAAGGAGGACAATATTTTAAAGTTCAGTCAGTCTTGGTGTACCACCTGATTGGGAGGACAGGGGTTGTGAAAGGGTCTGTAGGGGAGGACACCATCAAAGGCAGAAATCTATCCCAGGCTACACTAGATAAGAGCTTTCAGTATGGCCACTCGCATTTGCTGTTGCAGACATCCCGCAATTGATGTTTTAGAACCACTCATCAACAGGTGAGGAGGTCAAAACCAAAGCTTGATATGTTTGAAGTTAATTTTCACCTAAATGAAAAATTGTATAACATCTGGTAGAAGCTAAAAGGAAACACTTATCGCTTCACCCTTTCAAATGGCTTTAAGCTATTATTTAATTCCCACAGAATCACTTTGAAGCTCAGAATTTTCATCTCCATTTCACAGATAAGTAGGAGAAGGAACCATAGGAGGTTCAACAACTGGCTTCAGGTCATGTTAAAAAAATATCAGTATCAGAGTGGAGATCAAAACACTGCAAACTCAGAGCCTTTTGACTTCTCTGTTTTGAGGACAGTGCATCTGGCAAAGTGACCTGGTCTTTAAAAAATCAGGCTCCTTGGTAAAGTCCCTGTGTCCTTTGCAAGTCAAAACTTTCTCACTTGTTTTGCAGGCATTTTGGAAACTTTTCTACTTTCCAAAAGTCATGTGCGGGGGTAATAGGTAGGGAGTATCAAATAATCATGGTGAAATGAAAGTGACACGAAGAAACATACATCTGATTTATCTATTAACCATGCCTGTCTAGTGTCTCTAAAACTAATTTACTTGGCAAAGTTAATATAGTAAGTCTTATATTACCCAATAGTATTCTAGTGTACTTCTTGACAAACCAGTCCCTTCTTCCAGGGAAGAGAAATCAACAAATTAGCTTTTCAGAGAAAGAGTAATTTCTTACACTTTTCTAACTTAGCAACTCCAGGACAAGGATAAGCGAAAGTAACTAACAAAACTAGCAGGACTTTAATCAGGGACATCTAAGTGATGACCTAACTCCCCCTGTTTCTCCTTGGAGAGCTCTTCATACTCCTCTCAACCTCAGTTGGACCACACTGCAGATGATGTGTGTACAATGTCATCACTTGATCCATATTTAATTTTAAAGTGCTTGGGAAACAAAAGATCACTAGGGCTAATTAGAGCAGAAAAGACAGCTTGGAAACTACCAGGGACTTCCTAAGATAAGGACTGGGGAGGCGAGGTAGGACTGGTGGAGGAGGCAGAAGCAGAGAAAAAGTATTTGTAAATTAACAGTTGGTACCTAGTGAATACCTGTGAGAAAACAAATCTTAATGGCTACTATATATACACTCCTTATTACGCTCCACTCCATCCTTTCACCGCAGTTATACCTGCTTCCTTGAATTGCACATATTGTAAGAAAATATTTCTTAAATTCCTCTTCATGACTGTGTAAACATGCTTGAAATTTTCCTATGGAATCTTATGATTTTCTCCACTTTAAAAAAAGTTCAATATTACAATATGCATATATGAGTACATATATACCATGTAAAAGTTACCATCTATTATATTATATATATAAAAGTTATCTATTGGTGTGGATCAACTTACCCCCAAATTTATCAGCCTAAAATAGCACACACTTACTATCTCATCATTTTGTGGGTCAGGAATCTGAGCATAGTTTAGCAAGGTCCTGTGCTATAGGGTTTCTCACGGACTGCATTTGTGGTGTCAGCTGGGGCTATGGTCACATCCGAAGGCTCACTTGGAGAACCATCAACTCAAGCACACCCACTACTCCCTTGAGAGCTGGTGACTGAGTGGCTCAGTTGTGGCTATCCTAAATTACTCACCTAGTGAGCCCTCTCCAGCTTGCTTCATGAGCAACAGAGAGTGAGAGTGAGAGAGACTGAAGTTTACCATCTTTTGTAATCTGATCACGCATGTGATATTCCATTATCTTTGTTGTACTCTATTCATTAAAAAAGAAAGCCATTGGGTCCAGCTCATACTCAAAGGGAGGGAATCACACAAAGGTTTAAAAGCCTGAAGGTGGGAAATCCGTGGGGCCACGCCAGAAGCTGCCTAGCACAGTGTGCTTCTGTTTAAAATATATTATAAATCCAAGAGAAATGTGTATTAGATAACTGAGTCATGCCAAGGTTTAGAAACTTACATGCAGTCAAATTATCTCTCAGTAAGTAAGTTAAGACAGATAAACTATGAAAACTACCCTACCTCTCAACTCTTCTGATAAGATTTTAGGGTGAAATATGTCAAGAAGAGATGAGTCTTTAGTTCTTATATGTTAATCCTGATGAGGAAGGATTAGTAAAGAGTTATCCCAGTTTTGGGTGATCAGGAACATAGATGTGGGAGGGGGTGGAGGTGGGAGTTCAGTGGAGGATGATGGGAGAGTGTTGCCAGAAGGCCCAGTTCTGTCAGTAGTCAGGCCTGCTCTGCTTTGAACTCAAATGTACCCTCTCACAACATGACCCATATAAATGTACAATGCAATCAGGTCCAAGAGTGCTTGTTGACATTGCAGATAAATTGGACTATGCTCAGCCTGAGAAAGAATGTCCCTTTTGAGCCTTCTACCTTATAATCAAGGGTGAAAGAAAAAAGGAATTGGTGACTTGATTATATTTTTGTATACCCCATCTAATAGGTTCCTGATCCCTTTTTAAAGTGCACAATATTAAAAATACTTATTTCATTTTAACCACATAGATTAAGAAGGATTTAGATAAGCTTGTTTTTAATTTCTCAAACTACATTGTAAGCCATTTTATAGCAGCAGAACCCAAATATTTATAGTGATTTCCAAAAAGGAGAAAAAGCAGAGCAAAGAGACTGAGTGAGCTTTGAGAATTCGGCTTTGTGTTATTGCCTAGACAACTTTGATGTGAAATCCTTATGGCTGTTCATGAAATAGCATGTGTTTTTATATGAGGGGCACTATATGAAAATTTGCAGTGCTGAACAAGAAACAGAGCAGCTCCTAGTCTTTAGAAGCTTATGGGAAACAAAATATACCTGTTGATTCATTTGTTAAATACATATTTATTGAGAGGTTATTTTATAATAGCAGTTTGTATTAATCATTAAAGATAAGATAGTAAACTATACTGACAAATTTTTTTTCCTTGTAGACCATATATTAAGGTCAGGAAAATAGATATCAATAAGTAAACAAACATATACTAAAAACAGTTGCAGATTGTAATACAGTATAATAAAGAAAATAAACCCCCTGGTTTTTTAGAGAAGAGTAAGAACTAATTGCGAATTGGTCATGGACCATCCTTCTAAAGTGGGGACTTTTAGACTGAGCCCTGAAAGATGGGAAGCCATGTGAGAACTATGGGAATGGTGTTTTATGGAGATGAGACAGTAAAGTTAAGTCTTCATGTAGGTAACACAACTTATTCCAAGAGCAGAATAAAAGACCAGTGTGATCTTTGGATCCATAATTAGTAGGGTACTAGAGGTTAGTGACAGCTCTTACAGTGTCTTATAGGTCACAGTGAAATCAGATATCTTTATATATAAAGATCACTCCATTGTTTGTGTAGAGAATGGACTGAAAGCAGCAGAAGCAGGGGCATCATGTAGCAGGCCATTGAAGGTGTCCAGGTAGAAGGTGGTAGTGTTTTAGACAGAATGGTAGTGATGGTTACAGAAAGAAGAGAAAAGATAGATCCAAAATATATTTGGAAATAGAACTAATAGAACTTGCTGGTGTTTTAAATGTTATAAAGGAAAAATCAAGAAATGGTCCCTGGATTTCGTGCTTTAGTACCTAGGTATACATTTACATTATTCATAGAGGTCAAAGTATGTACATTATGGAGGCATATTATGAGTTGGAACATATTTCACTAATAATTTTACAATGTAAATGTCACACACTGCATAAAACTATAAAAACACAATAATTATAGAGTTGTTTCCAGCGATAGAGGAGACATATGTGAGATCACTGGTGAAGTCGAATTTGGTAGTTTCTGAAGGAGGTGGTGCTCAGCCACAGTCTGTAGGAGGAGATGGATGCTGTATGGGAAATAGGAAGAGTAACATCCCTTGTACGAGACAATCTAATACTTGTATATAAATTAGGTCAGCTCACTGGACGAGAAAGCATTTGCTCAGGAAGTGAGCTGGTCCATCCTCGGGTGTATGGACACACACAACAGTGAGTTACTGGATGAAATCTCTCAAAGATGGTTCTAAGGAGAATATTGCTTGGCATGAAACCACTTCTTACCACAACGTGTGCAAGTAGATTGTCCGCATAAATTAAATTATGGAGTTTGAGTTTTGATGAAGTGAAAGATCTGAATCGCATGTGACGCTCCATGGAGAGCCATGACACTAGGAGCAGCAGACATGGCATGAAGCTGAATGCCAGGGCTATGTGTTGTGGAGCTTTATCCTATTTGTGGGACTGTCAGTCAATAACCAGCAGAAGGATCTGAGTCTTCCCAAGGCTTAAAGCCCTTCTCTCGAATAAATTAGAGATGCAGGGAAGCACATTCATGCCTCAGGCCAGGAGAAGCTTCTTTAGTGAATAAAGAGGTGAGGATGGCTTAATGAAGTGCATGTCTCACTTAGACTGTGCTTGGGTGCACAGATGACTGTTACTGAGCTTCCAGGTGTATTGGGCTCTGTAGAATTAAATCCCCAAGGACTACCTTACAGTCCTGATCTTCTCTAGGAAAACACACAAAAAATAAACAAATGACAGTATATTTTTTGTAATAAAAATAACAGCCTACCTAGCATTAAAAATAGATATTCTCTTTTTCTCCTATGAAAGGAATAGTTAAGTACTGAGTCACCAGAAAAGATGAACATGGCCAAGAGATAAGACTGTCTTAATTCACTTATTCAGAGCTGAGAATGTAAGAGTCTGTACCCCAGTTCCACATTTCTCTCCAAAACTCCATCTTTCTCTTTCTTGTTGCACCCCTTCTCTATGCATTTCCTTTTCCCTCTTCATGCCGAACAGCATGCCATTTGTGGATATCGTATATAAGATGCTAGAATGTTCATAGCAATATATTATACAAGGAGGAAGCCACGTGTACTTTCTCTCTTAGCACTTTTGAGGCAAGGCGATTTTAGATTTTAATGGACTCTTATAATACACAATAAGCAAAATGTTATAGGGACAACCTGAAGTCCCCAAAATGCAAGGATAAAACGCCTTCATATGAAAGTTTCTTTAGCTGTGAAGAATATTTCTTTAAAGTATATGTCTTATACTAAATGATTTCTTTAAATAATATTTTTCTCAGTAAAAATGAAATATTTCCCCTAAAGCATGTTTGCATGCAAGATGAAGAGAGCCAGTCAGAGGGAGTGGGGTGGTCTAGGGCTCCAGGGAGTGCTTCTCCAACACTAGCACACATCCAAATGGCCATCAGAGCATGTTAAAATAGATCGCTGGGCCCTGCCTCTACACCTTCTGATTTACTATGTTTGAGGTGAAATCTGAGAATTCATATTTCTAACAAAATCCCAGGTAATTCTGATGCTACGGTTAGGGTACATATCCTGAAAAACCCTGATGTAGAGATTGGTTTCTCTAAGAAAATCAGGTCCAACTCCAGATTTACTCAATCAGAGTCACATTTCAGAACATGATCCTCCAGTAATTCCTTTTTTTAAAAAATAATAGCTTTATAGAGATATAATTCACATGCCATAAAATTCACCCAAAGTGTAAAATTCAGAGATTTCAGTATATTTACAAAAGTGTGTAATCATGATCACAATCTAATTTTAGAACACTTTCATAAGAACAAATCTTATACCCATTAACAGTCACACACTATTCCCCTGCCCCTTGCTACTAGATCCTGGCATCTATAGATTTACTTTCTGTTTCTATAAATTAGCCTGTTATGGGCATTTCACATAAATAAAATCATACAATAGATCATCTTTTGTGCCTGATTTCTATCTCTTAGTATAATGTTTGAAAGTATCATTCTTGTCACAGCATGTATCAATACTTTGTTCTTTTTATGACCACATAATATTCCACCGTTACTTGATGTACCACACTCGCTTGTTTCTATGTTTTAGCTATTATGAATAATGCTGCTACGAACAGTTGTGTAGAGGTTTTTCTCTGGACATATTATTTTCAATTCCCTTGGATACATACCTAGGGATGGGGTTGCAGGGTCACGTGATACCTCCATGTTTAACATTTTTAAGGAACTCCCAAATTATTTTCCAAAGTCACTACACTAACAGTCCCACAGGCAATGTATAAAGGTTCCAATTTCTTTACATCTGTCAACACTTATAATTGTCTTTTTTATTTGGCTATCCTAGTGCATGTGAAGTGGTATTTCATTTTGGTTTTAATTTACATTTCTGCAATAATTGATGATGAGTGCCTATTTTTGTGTTTTCTGGCCACTTATATGTGTTTTTTGGAGAAATATCTATCCAAACCCTAAGTGATTCTTTTGCACATTAAAATTTTAGAAGTGCTTGCCCGTGGAGGCTTCAGATGACACAGTCACTTATATCTAGGCTTTCCACTGGGGGTGCTTTTGTCCCCAGGGGACCTTTAGCAAGGTCTCATTTTTTACTGTTACAACTAGGGGAGTTTTACTGCCAACTAGTGGATAGAGGCCAGGGATGCGATGAAATGTCCAACAATACACAGGACAGACCCTCATCACCAAGAATTATCCAGACCGAAATGTCAATAGTGCTGACGTCAAAAAATCCCAATCTAGGTAGCTAACCACCCTTTTTACCAGGCACTGAGGTGTTTGCCATGATGTGAGACTTTGGGTGCTAGAAGTGGGAGTATCCCTGGCAACCCAGGCTGGTTGGTTGATCACCCTACCTTACCGAGCTGTATACATCCTATGTTGTTAGCGTTTAAGACCATTGGATGAAAGAGAGCCCACATAGTGAAATACAGACTGAGAAACCAGAAAGGCAGCTTCTCGTGCCTGTGAGTTCCAGGGTGCTTACTGTCATCCAGAGCCCTGCGGGGCACCCAGGCTTCCCAGCAGGCTTCTGCCTCTGTGTCTCCCCATGCCACACCCTGAGCTGGGCCCTGCTGCTCATAATTTCTGACTGCAAGAACCACATGACAGATGCCCAGCATTCGAGGCTTGCTGACGCCTTTGCTCCTCTTGCTCTCTCTTTCAAAGGGGGATAACAATAGGAACAACAGAGCATGGGGTGAGCTGAGTGGAGTCTGGGACAAAGGCACAAAAACCATCACAGCCACTCTAGTTGGCGAGTAGTGGGATCACAGGCTATGAGAGCTGAATGACCCTGGAGAGTGTGTTCGGTGCCCTCATTATGGAGATTGTGACACTCAGCGTTTGGACAAAGAGCAGTGTGTTGGATACATTACCATCTGAGGGTCATGCAGGAATAATACCCTTTTAATTGCCAGGATAGAGAAAGAGAAGCAAACCCTTCTCTGTATAAATCCTAGATGCCCCACGGGGAAGGTTGGGTCACACTTAGAGAGTGAAACGTTCATGATCCAGCTCTGGAAAGAGTGGGGATTCTCGGGTT
Source organism: Lyroderma lyra (assembly GCA_004026885.1). Classification (NCBI taxonomy): domain Eukaryota; kingdom Metazoa; phylum Chordata; class Mammalia; order Chiroptera; family Megadermatidae; genus Lyroderma; species Lyroderma lyra. The sequence continues at coordinate 28,443 of PVJL010004606.1, forward strand.
TGAGCAGAACCACCTGAATGGCTTGTTCAAACCCACCATCCCTGATCCCCCCAGGCTTCTAATTTGGTAGGTCTAGGGTGAAACCTGACAATTGGATTTCTAAGAAGTCCCCATCCCTGGAGTAGAGTGACATACTGTAGCCTGCCCTTGGTATTCAATGTGTTGTGCACAGACCAGCAGCAACAGCATCACCAGGAACTGAGCGAGATGGAGAATCTCAGGCCCCACTCAGCGCCTGTGTCACAATCAGCACGTTGACAATATCCCCAGTTAAGCTGTGTGCACATTAAAACTTTCCAAGTGCTGGTGAAGATTATTTCATCGAGGTGCCTATGCTCTTGCTAATCCTCTAAACCAGGGCTCACCTACACAGTAGGATCATCTGAGAGCCTCCATTGCCTGGGGCATATGCCAGGCCAATTAAATCAGAACCTCTGCAGACAGGACACTGTTTTCAATGGCCCCAAGTGATTTTAATGTGGCCAGTGTTTTCAACCCTTGTTATGTAATTGGTCTCCCCAATGTGTTTAACCTGGGAGGCTCTGCCAACACCAGCCTCAGGTGCTGTACCAGGAAAGCCTGCTCACCTGCTCCAGTGAGCCTCCTGTGATTCCCTCCAAATCTCCAACCACCTGCTTTGAACCTTGACTCCTACTATCTGCAACCTCCTGTTTGATGATCAGCTCTGGCTTCCAGACCTTTCTCCAAGTGCTATCTTCTTAGTTTCAATGTAGGTGGAAGGTAGCATCCCCTCTAATATCCATGATCAGTGCTGATCAATCAGCAGGCTAGATCCCTAACTTAAGAATCCCTTGTGATATTGTTAAAAACGCAGACTTTTCTAGTGCCACTCCTGCCAGACTGACAGCACCAGAATCTGTTGGGTGAGTTCAGGGATCTTTGTTGTTTCACCAACAACGTAAGATGGTTCTGATGCACGTAGAGTTAGGGTACGATTGACCTAGACTTTCTGGTATCTCTTTATCCCCTCTCCTGGCTTATTTGTCCTGCTCAAACCCTAAATGAAGAACTGAATATCAGTGAGTATCTTCTTAGCTCTCTGGGGCAGAAGGCAGGGTAGAGTTTTCTGTACCACCCAGGCAAACGCCAAGGCCAAGTACAATGCCCCACCTTCTTCATGTCTGCCCAGCCTCTCCAGCAGATTTGTGGGGTGCTCTCCCAGACTCCAATTCCCTCCTGAGTTTGTACTTAGCAATGGAAGTCAAGTTCACAGGGTTAAAACATCTCCATTCTTCGGCTTCTTTTGTTTCCTTTTAAATGGTTTTCTTGTTTCCCCCATAATAATGCAAGTTTCTGGGTACAAGTTTTCTATGTTATGGCATCAATTTCTGTTCTCTTCTTGGGGCAAGAAATTTTTTTTTCTTTGAGACATTGAATGAACTCATCTTTGGCAGAGGAATTTTCCAGTACAGAGGGATGAAACAACCCACAAAAATACAACGTTTGTTTTAGTGGGCTCAAAGATCATCACGGGAGAGTTTTTACTGTCAGCCTGAAGGTCTATAAATAATTTCAGAACAAACAATGCAGCAAACAGCAGCATATCCACCTAAATTCCTCTATTTGGTACATGGTAGAGGAGGGCATGTTGTCTGTGATCCACCCTGCTGTGGCTAAAATCTCGGTCCTACTCTTACTAGAGAACCTTCTGAGAACTGAGGAGTGAGTAGTTCATTCCTGACTTGTCCTTACTTCTTTGAGTGTACATTAAAAACAAACAAACAACAAAAACAAACTTAGGTCTACTAAGGACATATTACTTTTTCAAACTGAAACAATGATTTGAAAGTGTTTCTAGATGTGCAAATACTATCCAAGTGAGAAGCAAGCAAAGTCCTGTGAAAACATCGGGCTGGTGCTAAGGAGAGAGAGAGAGCGCTGTGAACCGGGGGATGGAATCCAGCCATTGGAACAATCTTTGGAAAGCTGGCTCGGCTTCCCGCGTGCCACATGCTGGCACCAGCGTCTCTGTAAGCTGCTGCTGAAGCGCTGATTCCAGTTACTATTTGAAAACAGCTTTGCTGACAAACAGGAACAGTCCAGGTTGTTTTTATCCAGCTTTGCCATTTGTTTCCCATAGAAGCAATGAGGTTTCGCTAGAGGCTGACTCAAATAGCAATATCATTTTCTGTTGAAGATTAAATTGGTCAAAAGAGAGCCTCTGTTATTGGGAAACAGATGAAAGGGCAAAAAAGAAAAAAAACCTTTGAGTGAGTATCAGAGCTGGCCCCTGATAAAACCGGGACAGAGGATAATTTTCTCTTTGATGCCTTCCTGGCAACACCACAGGCTTCCTCAGTGAAAATAATCCCACGGAATCTCTAAAGTTGGCACTAAAATGAGAACCTGCTGGTGGGGAGGGTGGTTGGCCCTTGAGCCTGAAACTTTCCCAGCCTTACCCTGGTGAACTGCAGCTGATGAGGAGGGGTGCCCGGCTCCTCCCATCAGGGTGGATGCAGTACTTTCTTTAATGCTCTTGCATGAACATAGGCAAGTGAAGAAATGGAAATATCATGACAACAGAGCTCAGGGAAGGCCAGAGCATTCAAACAACTAGAAGAAAACTAGAAGAAAAAACTAAAAAAGAGTCAGAACATAACTCTAGATAATTCCAACTACCACTTGAAATAAATACCCATAGATAACTTGTAGTTCATTTTAAAGGAACTCCCTTTTTCACCTATGATATTTCCCCATGCAGTTGAAGCACTGTGTAGTGGGGTGGACATAGATTTTTGGATTGAGGTAGATTTGGGTTGGGACACTCTTTCTGGCTCTTTCACCCTGAATGAGGCACTAACGTTCACTGAGCGACCATGGTCTTAGCCACTGCGTGGTCATGGAAACAACGTGTGCTATATTTTAGTGGTGGTTGGTCACAGTCCTACTTGCCAAGTACCCTCTCCGGCATCCCATTTCATATCCAGTGTTATAAGCTGTCCTTGGAGACTTTCAAACTATCAGGGATGCCAAAAGTGTATACACATTTCGAGCGATGTCTACGTTGTTCAAGCAGTAGTTCGCCATAATCAGAAGTGTCTGGACACTGTTGGAAACCACTTTGAGCCCCTCTTGTAATTGCAGAAGTCAAACATGACTTGTATTCATCTTCTGTTATTGGTACATATTGGGTATTACAGATTTAATACCATTTTTTCCTTTCTTTAAATGTGTTTACCTGTTTTTGGCACCCTCTGTATTTATTATCAAGGCAGAAGGTAGCCTATGGTACTGATAGAAAAATTTGTGTGAGAAGTTGAGGGCTGCTGTTAAAAATAAAAATGCTGAGAACAGAAGCAGAGCTTGCTCAGGAATATTCCTCTTCCCCATGATAGGGCTCCCTCATACCGTCTTCCCAGTACTATTGCAGACTCTATCAGACCAATAACTTCCATGTGCCTTATACTTCTCACCTTTTCATATGGGAGTTTATATTGCAGTTTCCTCTTTCTGTTCCACAATTGCACATTGGGTATGTGAGGAAAGATAATATCTTTGGGTTCACAAGAAGGGCCACACCCAAGCCTAGGGCTAGAAAATGATGCATTGCCTAGAATTCCTGTACTTCTGGCTGAATGGGACGTTCAGGTTGTCTTCTTCAGGAGACAAGTGTTCTCGGCATGTGTGAGGGGAACTAAATATTTGGTGGCCAAAGAGTGCACTGTCGATTGTATTTCTTTTGTCCGTGTATTCCATCCTTCTTTCTCTGTTCTTCCTTGCAGGATGACTATGCTTCTCCAAACTATAAAACTGGGGAGTGACTATTGGACTTATTTATACAATAAAATGTGGGCAGATGTATTGTGTGTCGTATGCTAGGTATAAGCTTAATACATGATTTTTCCATGTTTCTTTCTCCATTGCAATTTCCAGGCCAGAAGTTGCTTTTAGTTTAAATTCCAGAATGCTCAGTTTAGTTCCCAGAACAAAGAGAATGTGGACCACAGTCACAGCTGATCTGCTTTAGATCTGCATCATGAATAGAAAATAAACCTTTGATGTTGTATGTCACTACGTTTTGGGTCTTTTCCTAGCTCAGTGTTACCTAGATTAGGCTGACTGGTACAGCAATTGAAGCAATTATGAATATAAAAATAACAACATTTATCAGTTTCTAGAACAGTGTCTGACACACAAGGTGGGTTTAATTAATTGTTAGGATAAAGTGGTGGGTATAACTTTTAGCCTACAGAGGGCAAGTATACACCTAATCATCTGAACTCAAAGTCTAGCCCAAAAGAGACTCAATCTACTCTCCTGCCTGCATAGGCCCCTCCTCATAATTCCAGTTTTCTGAGGACACATTGTGTCCTTGGCCAATAGTACCAGGGACAATCTCAGTCTTCCAGCAATGCTTGCCTTCTTTTTCACAGGGATATAAACATGGAAATCTTCACACAAGTTACTATACAAAAGTATAGTAGTGAAGAATGATCATTTTATTTTAGTTTTTTTAATTATTATTTTTGGTGGTTCCCTGGCTGGGAATCGAACCCAGGCCACGGCCTTGGTAGTGCTGCAGCCTAGCCACTACACCACCAGGGAACTCCCTGATAATTTTAATTTACCATTAATACATCAAACACATGAATGAAATATCAGGCACAGTATAATAAAGCCTATACGTAATAATTTCTTTATAGCCTTTCCTGTCTGGCATGTGTTCATCTTTCTTTGAACTTTGGGAAGTAATTGGGATGGGCATAACTTAAGAATTACCAGAGATGGAATTATATGTTCCATAGGTATTTTAATTTTAGGGGATTTTTACAGACTTCAGCAAACTATATAACCTCTCCATACCGATTTTCTCCATATGTAAAATAAAAATGAAAGTATTTTTTTTAGAGAGATGTGAGGGTTAAGTGAAATAGTATATGTGAAAAATCTTGGAGAACCCTTGGCATATAATTGGTACTTCATACAACTAGAAACATTCAAAATCCACATAGGGAGTTTTAAATGATGGAACGGTAGGTAGTGGTATTGCTTCAGTTGTTGCATAATTTTTGTTTGGTTTTTGAGGGTGCTAGCTTAAACTCAAACTGTTATCTATTTTTACCTGCTCTGTAGGACAGCACTTCCATGTATGATAGTCAATGATCTCTTATGACAGAGTGTTCTGGATTTCTCCAGCTGAAGTGACCAACTCTAGAAAAATGACAGCTTGTGAATGATTAGACTATAATAAGAAGTCTTCATGTGTAATATATTTCAATTTCAGAACAATTATTTTTCCTTTGTCCTGTGGGCCTTTGAAGCAAGAGCACTTGGACAACCTCCCTGAGTTACAGCACTTTGGTTACAGTTTAAATCACCATCATTAGTCAGAGACACAGAGACCATGATTACAGGATTAACATGTGGGCTAATAATGCCATTTGGGAGCGGGAGATCTTTGTCTTTCTTAAGTTCTGTAGCCCTGCATATGTCACTTGACCTCATTCTACTTGTATTTCGTTTGCTGAAAAATCATATTTTTTCTCCTCTAATATCCATTGTTTGAGAAAAATGTGGAGAACGAAGTAAAGCCTTCTATGAATAATAACATTCTTAAGTATATTAAATACTTTTCAGAAATAAAGACTTGGCTTTCTAAATAGACTTTAAAAATGTAATCTTCAGGCACACAGATATGGTTGTAAGATGTTCTTTTTAATGCCACCTTTGTTGAACTTTATATTGTATATTCAATTTGCTTTTTACTAGTCCAGTATTATTATTGGTAGGTTGACCAGACATCCCATTTTAAATGGGACACAAAACAATGGTCCTGCCAAGTTTCAAATGATACACATGGTCAGCCTAGTCTCACTGGGCTAAATTCAAGGTGTCAGTAGCCTGACCATACATACCATTTGAGAATGGACAGTGCCATTGTTTTCTGTCCCATTTAAAACAGGACATCTGGTCAGCCTAATCATTGGATTGCCATTTAATTACATTTTTAGGTCCTCCTCTGGTCTAAAACCACATTCACTCTTGGAATTTTGAAATTTTGAACTTTGAGCCCTTAAAAATGCTTGTTCAGTTTAAATCTGCATATTTTCTACTACATGAAAGTAACTTCCTAGTTTTCCAATATCCTCAAGTTTTACAAGTCTGTCATTCACAGCAAATATTTTATTATTCTATTTAATTTGGAGTTCTTGTGTCATTGTGGAATTATGATTTCTACGAGTTACTTGTTAAATTGAATGTCAATGAATTGTAAAAGTTATATAATATGATGATAATGATGATGATAGCCAATATCTTTTACTACAAACTATATATTAGTACTGAGCTGGATGTAAGTTTAAACATAGTATTATTTATTTTCAACAAGAGCCCTCAAAGTTAGATATTATTGCTATCCTAATTGTATATAGGAGGAAATTGTTTTAGATCAATATTTGCAATAGTCATAGAGCTAAAAAATGGAGAAATCAGGTTCTTCAGCAAATTAATAGATTAAAAATGCTTGGGAGCCTACATTGCTTTTTGCTTAAAATGTCCAAAACCAATTGTTCATTTTTTAAAAATGTAGCTTTAATTGTAGACAATAAAATATTCTTTGAAGCCTTAAAAGTATCAACTCAAGATATTAGCTAGTTGATTTATCTTGATGGTCTATGGTGAATTAGAATGCAGTTGACCCTGGAATAACATGGGTTTGAAGTGCATGGGTCCACTTACATGCGGATTTAAAAAATAAATACCTCTACTGGTTTTGATCCACAGCTGGGTGACTGCAGATGCAGAGGGTAGACAGTATGCATTGATTTATACTATTGTTTGTAGGTGACTTGATCATCTGTAGATTTTGGTATCTGGGAGTGGATGGGAGGGTAGTTCCTAAAACCAACCCCTGTGGATACTGAGAGACAATTAAAGTTTGGGGGAGTCAAAAGTTATATGTGGATTTTTGATTCTATGAGAATTGGTACCTTTAACCCTTACATTGTTCAAAGATCAAATGTAATAAACAAGGAGACATAGAGACAACTGAATGAAAACAGCCTGAAATTAAGCTCTTCAGGTTAGAGGGAAGGTCATGGGTATGTGTTTATCAAAGTGAGTTCTTGCCCCAGACCTAGCCCCTCTCCAGCTATTTAATGGGAGCATCTTGCCTTTAGCAACCAGTCCTTTCTCTCCCTGGTATCTATGAGAGACTGAGTCACTCATTTATTCATACTCCACTAAATAGTAGAAGGGTGATGTTCTTAGTTCCCAACATACTCAAGGGCTAGTTTTAGGTTTATTGAATATTCTTAGATTTGCTGATAGTCCCCTCAGAGATATAGTTATCTATTAGCCCACTTATAAACAAGTCTATTGGATATGGTTTGTTTCAACACTGTTCTTGGCTGTGAGGTCCAGGAGATTCCAGCTGTGTATCATGCTGAGGATTGCTTTTCCTAGTTCCTTCTTTTAAACGCATTGGGCCATTTGCATGGCTGTTTCTCTGCATGTTGCTGTCTCATCTTAGATTATTTTAAAAATAATTTATCTACCATCTCCACCTGTACTTTTCAATCTGTTGGTCCCAGGACAGAAGTTCCTTGATCTGATCTTGATCTGTGATAGCCTTTTACTCCCTGGCAAGTAGGGTATTTAGAATTTGTCCCCAGTGAATGACAGATGTTCTAGCTTACTTTGTGCTCATTCTCTGCTTTCTCACTTTTGTTGCTTGTGTGAAGCACTAGAAGAAAAGGTCACAGAATTGCCTTTAACAAAGAAGCATTACCAACCATGTATCAGAAAAGAAAAATTTGCTATTTAAAACAATGAAAATAATTTACTTTTGCCATTTTTATATTCTAAGGAATCTATAGAAGCTGTGTTAGGAAGAAAATTACTCTTTCACTGAGGAAAATGTTTATTAAACTTTTTGTCAAGGAACACAAAGGGAGATAAAGTGCTCTGCATAATAAAATAGAGAAGAGGTTGACTTAATATGAAATCCTTGGTGCTTTGAGGACAGACAAGAAGGATATGCCTTAAGCAGTACGTAAGCAAAGATATTAAGAAATTTTTATAAGTTTTGAAGCAGGGAGCCCCCAAAAGCTAGGGCCTTAGCAAAATGACAAAATGAGGCTGACAGAATTTAGGGTCATATTTTTCTCAATGACCCCACAAAGATTTATTAATTAGAAACACTATCAGCTTTGAGTTAGCACTTCCGTTAGAAAAAAATTTTAAAACACTATGTTGTGGCAAACAGGGAAATAAGTCCTAAAAAACCTTTGGAAATATGGTGAAAAGATGAAAAGAAGTGGATAAAAAGACACTAGGGGCTGGAGAAGACAGAAGTTGCTGGAATTCAAGTCTGAGTGTACCAAGGAAAAGCAGGATGCATAACATTTATTGGGAATTATGAGAAATAATTATGAGAATCATGTGAATATCTGGGATGAGATTATTTCCTGATTGAGTCAATGACTGAGGGATTGGGTAACCAATAACAGCAATCATGTTCTCAGAAAGTTGGTTTTGTAGATTATAGAATCTGATAGAGAATGGGAAAAAAATGAATTCAGGATAAAGTAAATTCATTTAAAGAATATCAATCAGAAGTTAGGGAAGGTTATTAAAAGTTATTAAAATGTATTAAAGAAAATTAATGAGATTTTTACTAATATAAAAGCCTTTGAAGAGAGATTACAAAGGAATATCCCATACCTTCCCACTGATACAACTGCTGAGAAAAAATTTCTAGTAGGGTGATATTGCCAGAATGGAGTGTTAGGAATTCTACATTCATGTACAATTATACACAGAGCTATAATAAAGATAATAATCTACCATTATTATCTTAATGACATGATGTTTATGACCTTTGTAGCACTTTTCATGATATGAGGTTGTTGTGTTCATTTGCCTATTGCCTGAATCCCACCATTAAGATTTAATCTCCTTCAGAGCATGACCTTGTCTAAATAGTTCATTGCTCTATCTCTGGAGACCAGAACAGAGCCTAGCAGATAGTACATGTTTTGTAAAAATTCCTTGACTGAAATGAAGTGAAAAAGTTACAGACAACCTTAAGACATTTGTTACTTAATGGAACAAAGGAGATAAAGTGATGTTACAGGTAACAGAAAGTGAAAATAATTGCATCACCCAGAGAATGATGCACATACCCATAACCCAGCACCAAGGCTGATAATGGAATGGTTTATTCATTAGCAAAGAGACTATTTTCTTTAGTGCATGGCTAATGCACTGCCTGTTCTTAATTGTCTGTGCCATCTGGTACTACACTAAAAAAAAAAAAGAAAAGCAAAAAGGAAATGTATGAATTGGGCTTTGGCAATGATGAATCTGGAGTGTATTAAGAAACTACTCAAAAATAATTACAATTTTTGAAAAATTCAGAATGTAGCTATATAAATTGTTAGCCCATCAAAGCAGGTCACATTCAAATGATGTTATCATCATTTAAATTATTTTGAATGTCTCTCTTTGAACTGCCTTTCCCATCAGGTAGAGTCACACAGAAAAAATCCCCCTGTAGTCTAGGTTTTTTGCCTCTGAGCATCACAAGTCAAGTTGATTACCATTATATTTACTCAGTTAGTTCCAAAGGCTTTTGGCCACTTCCAAAAATTTCTGTATCTTGAGCTTGTGCAGAAGAACCCAAAATATTTTACATATGTATTTCACAAAATTTTAGGAGATAGAGGCCTCACTGTACATACTTGGTTCCTTTGAATGGCTTAAAATCCTGTTAAAAGATTGTTAGTTTTAATAAGTTTGTTAAATGGTGAATTTTAAAACTTTCCAACACACAAATGATAATCATTCCATATGATAGGTGAGTCTATTCATAAGTTTTGCCTGTGTGATTGTGCCTGCTGTCAATCCACTGATGTGTTGCTTATTGAATAGAGACCTACAGTGTCCAGTAGAAGCTATAAATACTATAATAAAGACTACTGGGAAAGGAAAACATTTTTATTCTTCATTTCTTTAGTAATAATGGAGTGTGAAGTTTTCAGAATACTGTACTCCATAGATGAAGAGTTCATAAAGAAAATAATTATGCAAGCAAATCCCTTTAGTATAAAAACATTTTCATTAATGATGGTAGAATCCACATATTTATTATTGTTAGTAGACATGAACAGTTAATGTACATGCATGTGTGCACACACACATCCACATAGAAACTTGCTACTGTGTGCTCACATTGGCAGCACTGCACAAACAACTTGGTAAGGTGTCATAACCTTGGCAATATAATTAGCAAGGAGGCCTTTTATATAATTGCTAATTTCTGGAATGACTTTGATTGCCATTCCAGAAAAAGGGCTCCAAAACTGCTTTGAGGTGTGGACTAAGTGCTGGCGTTGGTGCATAGTTTCCCAAGGAGAGTTCTTCGAAGGTGACCATAGTGATATTCAGCAATGAGGTATGTAGCACTTTTTCTAGGATGAATTCTAGAGAAAGCAATTGTCTGACCTTGTAATATGCGTAATATATAATATATAACCTGTAACATTCAACATGTAACATGTAACATACAGCACATACCATATAATGTATAATATTTCTTAATATTTAATATAATGCCTATGAACATATATCATATTTTGCCATGTATAATGTACACTTTTTTTGCTCAAATGCATGAAAATTAAGAATATACAGTATACATGTATACATGGGTAGTACTAATTCTATATATAAATGTTTTTAATTATTTTATTTACGCTTTTGAGTCAAGTGTAACTGTAGAAATCAATAATATCTGTATGCAAAATAATGTTAAAAAATAAATGCTAAAATTTATTTATAATACAAAAAAATAAGTATCTAAATATAAACAAATACGAATTTGAATTAAAAAATTAAAGATTTGTTCCTTTGACACTTTGGGCCTAAAACATGGGTGCACATTGTACACAGGACTGCATTATATATGGCAAAATACAGTATAAGGTTATAGATATATAATTTCTTAATATGTAAAGAAAATGTGTTTTTCTCCGCCTCTGTTTAACAGATCAGAACTCGGCAGGAGAAACAAGGTTGCATTTTACTACCCAGTTGCCCACTCCATTAAGGCAAGAGTTTTTATTCTGTCTGGATGCTGACTTGCTTAAATTTATAAAGTACACATTCCATCAATGCTGCACTATTCATTTCACCTCGCTTTTCCCGCAAAATTAAGTCTCCATTAATTATTAATAAAAAGTTGTTTGCCACTAGGCATGGCTACTTAACACAGCCATGTATGCTGCTTGTACTTTTCTGTCAAACCATTTCTTTTTATCTCCTTTGGCTCGCATGGAAACTACAGAGCAAAAGCTGAAAGAACGGCTCTCCTGCTTCGAGTAGCTCTTTTCCTCAGAATTGAATGTTTTGGATTATATTTGGTCTTACTGCACATTTTCCCCCACTTCGGCCTCTATAAACATTCCTTAGAACAAGTCCTCACTTATTCAGATATCTTTTCAGATTCCTGACTATCTGATAAAGGATAATATAGCAGTGAACTATATAAAGTACCTTTCATTTCTTGTTAGTTAACAGTATGCTCATTATGTAAAAAGGCCATCTTATGAGCACTTTGCATTAAATGATATGTTGTGCCCAAGAATGGGAAGGTACTAATGCTGTTCTGTGGTGTACTGGCTGGTTTAGTTTGAACCTCACACTTGAAAAATAAAGTCATAATTAAAACATTAAGGGATTTAAAGAATGATTCAGTGACCTGAGAATATTTTCCCTAGAGAGAAAAAACTCAGGGACAATATGATTCTGAAAACCATGTAAGAGGAAGAGAGAATGAACTCATTGTATACATCTCGAATGAATAAAATTAGGATCTATTATAGGCATGGAGCTATTGCAACGGACAGGACAAAGCAGGGAAGAGCTGTTGTCCCCGGTGGCTTCACAGCTACACCTCCCTGGCTGCCCCAATCCCTTACCTCCTATCCTCTGGCATCAGTTCTGTCGCTTGACCTGAAGTACAATCCCACAATGTCCCCATCAGTACAAACAAGTGAGGGAAACACCCTTTTTTGAATAAATCACAAATACTGGAAAGTAGGAAAAAGTAGGTTTTTGGTTTTTCATTCATTCGGTTTTTTTTGTTGTTGTTTTGTTTTTTTAAATTTTTGGTTAAGATCAAAGATAAATCAAGGTCTGGAAGAGTTTATAGGTGCAAAGGACAGTTACAAAAAAATCATAATAAAGAATATCTTTGCGATTAACAAGTTCCTAATTAGTCTGCTTAAGAGACAAATAAAGTTACCCCAAATTGATTTAAGCTGGCAGTATTTCCCCACTTGGTGCAAACTTAATTTAGTTTTTCAGTCTTTTCTGTAGGTTAAAACTTTCCCCCTTGTAACAAGCCATGCTCTAATTCTGTAATCTATAGCTTACCTTAATTGAAATAAACCATCTATAAGGTGGAATGTTTACCTCCTGTTTTCTTTTCTCAGCATGGGGATTTCTCATGGCTAAATAGAGTTCATTTAACTTTCATATCGATCTATTTCAGTATGTACCTAGATAGGCATTCTTTAATGTGCTATTTTGTAAATATAATAAAATGAGTTGCTACATAACAAACACCTCAAAACCTAATGGCTTGAAAAGACAAATATTACCGTATTTTGCTGTGAATAATGCCCTCCTGTGTATAATGTGCACCCATGTTTCTGGCCCAAAATTTCGGGGAAAAAATATTTTGTTTTAATTTTTTTATTCAAATTTGATTTGTTTAAATTTAGGTACTTATTTCTTGTATTATAAGAGAATTTTAGCATTTATTTTTAAACATATAGTACAAGAAATTTTATGTAACAAATAATTACAAAACACAAGAACAGATACAAGGTTCAAGAAATTTTAGGTACTGGTAACAAATGTACGGTATTTATGCATCATAAGAATAAATAATAGAATGAAAAATATTTATATAGATACAAAATTAGTACTACCCATGTATAATGCACATCCTTATTTTTCGCTCACAAATTTGGGTAAGAAAGTGTGCATTACAATGCACTGTAGAACTGTAAACCTGAAACCTATGTAATCCTTGCTAACAGATGTCACCCCAATAAGTCTAACAATAAAAATGAATTAAAAAAAAAAGAAAGTGTGCATTAAATATAGCAAAATATGGTATATCTCACAATTTTGTAAATCAAGAATTTACCAGGGTTTAACTGGGCAATATTTTTAGGTGGTATCTATGAAGATCACTCCATGGTATCAACAGACAGACAAGTTGATCTGAAGACGTAATATGGTTTCACTCACACGTTTGCTACCTTGGTGAGGACAGATGGAAGAGTGGGCTCTGTTGGGGTTATTGAGTACCTACATAGAATTTTTTAGCATGGTAGTCTCAAGGTAAATTAGAACTCATTCATGGTTGGACTCACAAAAGAGTGCTCCAAGTTATAAGAAGTAGAAACTATCAGTCTTTAGATCTGGGCCAAGAAACTGTATTCACTTGGTCAAACAATCATGAAGCCCTTTGAATTTCAAGTGGAGATGGACTTCAAAGGGTGACAGGGCATCTACATCTTAATGGAAAGAAAGTCAAAGAATTAGCAGCCATCTTTAACCTTTCATAGTACTAACTGTGAAAGTCTATGGCAAACTTGTCCAACCTGCGGCTCACAGCCTATATGTGGCCCAGGAAGGCTTTGAATGCAACCCAACACAATTTTATAGACTTTCTTAAAATGTTGTGAAAATGATGCACGATTTTTTTTTAGCTCATCAGCTATCATTAGTATTAGTGTATTTTATGTGTGGCCCAAGACAATTCTTCTTCCAATGTGGGCCAGGGAAACCAAAAGTTGGACACCTCTGGGTGAGAATGTACACATAAATATGAGGACTGTCTAGAAACAATCCAGCCATATATGCTGGATATTTTCCTCACACCTTATATGTACAATAAGCCCCAACATGCATTCTTTGTTCCCTGCTCATAAAGAATGAATGATCTGTCTTGTCTTGTGTCACCCCCCCTGTGTTCTTAAATTTTGCAGATTTCTCTGCCCCATGTGCTACTTATGTCACAACTACGTGTTATAGGGTGTCAGTTTTGTATCATAATGTCTTTATATTTTGCAGAAAATTATAATTATTCTTTGTACGTCTTCAACATTTACCACCTTTATGACTATAATTCTGTAGAAAATTTGTTTCTTTTCATTACATGCTGTGAAGTGCTGCCTTTCAACTTCAGATTTCTGGGACTGGTACCTTTATCGCTTTTTTATTTGAGCTCTTTATTCTAAGTTATGTGCTACCACTTTGTTTTTTGTTTGTTTTAAGACTTTGTTTTTTTAGAGCAGTTTTAGGTTTATAAGAAAATTTAGAGGGAAGTATAGAGATTTCCCATAAACTTCCTGCTCTGACACATGCATAGCTTCTCACATTATCAACATCATTCACCAGAATGGCACGTCTTTACAGTCTACACTGACACATCATAATCACCCAAAATTCATAGTTTACCTTAGGATTCTCTCTTGGTATTGTGCATTCTATGGGTTTGGACAAATGTACAATGACACCCACCTATCATTATAATATCATACAGAGTATTTTCACTGCCTGAAAAATACTCTGCTACCTGCCTAGTCAGCTCTCTTTGGGCCCTCCAAGTCCCTGGCAACCACTGATCATTTTATTGTCTCCATAGTATTGCTTTTCCAAAATGTCATCTTCTATTTTATTTTGGTTTTCTGCCAGCTACTTCCATAAAGATGGGAGCAGAATGCTGCTCACTCTACTAAGACATTTCTCAATCTTGACATTATTGACATTTTGGGCCAGATAACATTTTGATGGAGCACTGTCCTGTGCATTGTAAGTAGTTTAGCTGCCTCTCTGGAGTCGACATACTAGGTGTGAGTAGCATTCCCTCTTCCATTGTGCCAGTAGTAGCCAGACATTGCCAAATGTGCCCACAGAGATACCATTCTCCTTGGTTTAAAACCACTGTCTTAGCAAGGATAGGAACTCTTTCATTAGAATTCCAGTTGAAAACAGTAATTCTACCACTGGGTGGAAACATAGAATTCATGCAATCTCCTGGAAAGCAGAAGGAATGCAGAGGAAAACAGAAGAATCACTGTTTAACTTAATCATGACCAGAGTCCAGTGGGCTCTATGCCTGATTCCCAGAGTCCTTTCCCTGGCGCATGGCCCCAGAATAAGGTTATATACGTAATCTCTCATTCATAGCCACTCTATTTAGTGATCCCCTAATGCCCAAGAGCCTGAAACTTCTATCAAATTTCCATTCCTGAAATGAGAGATTCTAATCTTTAATTAGACATAGGTGGTTGAAGTCCATGACTCAAGTGAATTTTCTCCTCTCCCTCTCTGACCTCCACTGATCAATTGCAAAGGTCTTTAGATAAACATCTTTATTTAATTCTCAACAATTCACAGGCAAAAAGAAGACTGATTTGTTTGAATCTTATCATAAAATTGTTTTTAAGTACTGCTTGTCTCCAGTCCTGACCAAGTTGGATTTAGCCCATAAAGCATATTTGCCTTGCTGATTACAACAACTAAAAACTCTAGATAAAATATGAAAAAACAACTACCTCAGTATACCAAAAAGGAGAAAAAAGCAGATAGATTGTATAAATGAGTCACAATTCAAAGAAATAACTTTTTTTGGATGAGTTTCCCATTTTAGTATCTCTTTTGGCTTGAACTAAGGGGCAAATCCCAGTTCTGGATCTGTATGGAAACAAAAGTTCTGATACAAATCCTACTTTTCTGTCCACATGAACTGGTCAAAGGAATTGCTATGCTCCAAAGAGTTTGAAGGAATCCATGTTTTAAACATTTTTCTCCTTTTCTTTTTACTTTCAGCTTTCCACAGAAGATAGGACCCAGTAGCAAAGCTGCATAGAAGTGGCAGCATGTGAAGCTAAAGCTCTGAGTCTAGTAAAAAAAAAAAAAAAAAAAAAAAAACAAACAAACCTGGAAAAATGGGTAAAGTGAGAGAATATTGGAAGAATTCCAGTATGGAGTGAGGTTGGAAAAAGAGATCAACTAATTCTGTACATGAACATGTGCAGGTCCTGAGCTCACAACTATGATGCCCGGGACAGACCAAAATCAGGATAGCAAAGGCTATTAGAACTAAACTAAGATTTAGTCACCATCTAAGTTTCCAAGTAAGTCCTGAGCGGCACACATGTGGGTAGATCAAGAAAACAGAACTCCTTAAAATCTAAACTGAGATTAGAACCACTGCCCATAAGAGGTGAGAAGTGACTTATACTCTAAACTTAAAATAAAACAACACAAAAATAGCAAAAGGACATTCTTTAGATTTTAGCAAGACTTAGAATCTATATAACATTATATTTGAGATTACCAAAGTACAATCCAAAATTATTTGACATACTAAAAAACAGAAAAATGAAACATAATTTTAAGGAAAAAAGAAACATTTATTAGATGCCAACACTGAGATGACCCATATATTAGAATTACCACAATAAGACTCTAAAGTAGCTATTACAAATATGCTTAATAAAGTAAAGCTAAACACATTTGAAATAATTGGTAAGATAGAAGTTTTCAGCAGATAAATTGAAACTATAAAAAATTTAGAAACATTAAAACTAAAAATACAATAATAGAAATAAAAAGTTCACTCGATGAGCTATATAGAGAATAGAAGAAAAAAAAAACAAAAGATAAATCAATGTAAGTTATTATCCAGTAGTAAAATCAGAGGCAAAGAAGATTGAATAAAAGTGAACAAATTCAGAGACCTATGGATCAATATCAAAACATCTAATAAGCAGGTCACTGGAATCCCAGAGAAAGAAGAGAAAGAGATTGGTGCAGAAAACATTTTAATGGAATAGTAACTTAAAACTTCTCAAATGTGGTGAATGACACAATTTTATAGATTCAAGAAACTTAGTGAACTCCGAATAGGTAAAAATTAAAGAATACCATTCCCATGAAATTATAATCACAGTGCTTAAAAACAAGAAGGAAAAGAAGAAGAAAACCTTGGACAAGGAGGTAGGAAAAAAATGACACATTACCTGTAGGGGAACAGCAATTCTGATTACAATGAATTTATTATAAAAAAACATGGAGACCAGAAAACAGTGAAGTGCTGAAAACTGAAAAGGATGTCAATTCAGTTAGGTATCCAGAGAAAACATCTTTCAGGAATGAAGACAAAATGCGTATTACCAACAATACTTTTAATTCTCATGAACATCAGTTTCTATAAGAGAAAATAAACTCCACCACTATCTGTAGGGATAAGGAAAAATTAAAGATTACCTAAGATGAATTTTCCCAACTATGGCTCATTCTATTCTTAAATCCGTGACTTCTGATCTTTAAACTTTAGACCTAATTTCTGATATCAACTTCCATTTTTCTTTTTTTATCTTCTCAGAAGTTGCAACAATTGAGGGTCTAGTTTTTGGTTAATCAGATAATCATAAGGTGAAAGAGACACAGAGCTGATCTCATAATATCTTTTATTTTCTAGCTATAGTTGATATTTACTGGCCTTTTTCTGGCTTATTAAAACAATACAATTCACAAATACATTATTTAAATTTTCATTAGAGTCAAAGTATGTTTTCCCCAAGAACTTTGAAAACCTGGAACTTATCCATTAGAATGTAACCTGGAGTGTGTGAGATCCAAAAATAATGTCATACAAGTAATGGATGGAAAGACCTGGTGCAGTTTAGGGCACAAAAACAACAAAAACTGCATTGCTTTCCAAATCAGTTAAATTGATGTTCTCCTATTCTCCTTGGATGTGTTTTTTTTTTTTACATCTGGAACATACAATATTCAGAGGGCATATACAATCAAATGTCCTCTTGAATTATTTTCATTGTGGGCCTGAATTTTGCTGTCCAGCATTAATGCATGTGCACATTTTCTGAGACATGGATCATTTCTGTCCTGGGAACACCCTATGTTATTTAAGATAGCATGGTGATTTGTTGTTGAATGATTAGTGTGGTTACCACATTAGGAAATTTAACAGTGTAAAAGAAGTTAGAATGGTGGAGTGTAAGCTTATTGGGAAAGGAATATACTGATGATTTCACCTAAGACTAACTTCTGGTTTTAGTGAAGGCACAAGCAAGCCACATAGTTGACCATATTTGACCTTGCAGTGTATGGCTTGACAACAATATTTATAGTATACTATGCTATTAGCTACATGTATAAGAAAAGAAATACCATGGTCTTAATTGTTCAAAATGTTCACAAGCTCTATTACACTTGGGGCACAAGTGATTATCACAAAGAATATTAAAGATTTTTCTGTTTGTTTTTTGTTTTGGTTTTTAACCTTTGTCTTCTCAGGATTAATTTTTTTTCATGGTCTATCCCAACATTTCCTCAAATCTCAGCTTTTCCATAGTAATTTGTCCTCTACTTGCTGCCAAGATTGCTACCATTTGTTATGGAAAAAGTTGGCTTATTTTTTGGCCATGATATTTAGTCATGTCATCCTTTCCTTTCTGATACTATTGAGGAGCACTTCATGATTGCCATGTATTCAGTTACTTTTAATAAATTATTGCTTTTCAAATTTTTCTACAATCCAAAGGTAGAAGAGCACAAATCTATCTTCTTTAGGGAAATTGAGGGAGTAGGGTTGTGACAACATAGTCTTAAAGGAAACTACATGCTAAATATCCAATTGATTTTTTATTTACCTTCAACATTAATATAATATTTTCATAAATCTGTTCCCAAAGATATTCATGTTTATGTAATATAAAATGTTACTCTAAGCTACTATTTCAATTATGTAATGACACCACTACCATTCCAAAATCCTTAAGACTGACACCTTATGAGGACCATATCATAGCTGACCCTTGTATAAACCTTGAGTGGCAATCAAGAGAGAATTAGTATCTTTATTGGACAGATGAGAGGTCTGAGACTCAGAGAGGGTATAAAATGCTTCAAGATCAAACTTAAAAGTACAACTATGGAGACATGATCTGAGTAATTATTATGCCCTAAGGGCTTTACTTCATTAGCATAATCCTAGGTACTATTATTGTCTCCATTTTACTTATGAGAAAACAGACTTGGAAAGTTTAAGCAACTTGCTCAAGTTCAATATACAATAACTGGTAAAGTCAGTATGCAAACCTCTGTTTGACCTCAAAGGTACACCTTTAACTTGTCAACTGCGTGATAGACTCAAGAACTCGGTTACTGTCTCTGTTTAGGAAGTTCAGGATTTTTTAGTTTATTTCTATCATTATAATTGCATCGTTCATTAAATATTCCATATTATTTTGTCCTTTCCTAACTCTTCTTAAGAATTTTACACAGTTGGCATTGAATAGCTTGGTTGACCAACTGATTTCACATCCAGACACATTTGCTTTATACTTTGAGAACTGGGTCCATGATAGTTTCCTTGAGCAAGGAGAAATGCTGGTGACTGTAGAAGCAGGGCGGGAGTTAAGTTGAATGGAACAATGCTCTTTAAATTTCTTTGAATGTTTGGCTCTTGCTGTCTCTTGTCCCTCCTTTGAAGCATTGACTTAGCAGTTTCCCAGTACCCTGAGTAACACTTTAGGCTGGGCTCTAGTCCAGCAAGGAATTGAAAGTGAAAGAGTGTACCTGGGTTGCCAATGTCAAGTGCATAAACCAAGGTGAAGATCATTTCATCACCAAGCTGGGGAGTATCCATAAACAGGAAGCAAAGTTGAGTTTATGGCTGAAGCTGCAACATGCTGGAGACACACGAGTTTGAAAGGCCAAGAGGGAAGGGTAGAACAACAACAACAAACAATAATGAAAGTATGAAGAAACTCTTATGCAAAACTTAAAAATAAGGCAAAGGGCACAGGCTTGTCCTTCTAGTATCATACCGAGGCACTATTTAATAGGCAACACAAGATTATTGCTAAGAGAAGATAACTGTGTTTGGTTTCACTATTTACTGTTTAAGTTCTGATATTCAAAAGTTGTATGTTAACTTGTTGATTTTTGTTTGCTAGAGATCCAATTTATTTATTTATTTTTGCTGGAAAAGGTAACCCCAAAGATAGGAATGTATTTCCCTATAGAACATTAACAATGTTTACAATCTTATTTAAACTTTATTCTCTGCTGCCTCCTCCAACTCCAGTTTCCCTTATTATTAATATCTTATATTAGCGTGGAATAGTTTTTATAATTGCTGAATCAATATTAATACATTATTTTTAAATAAACTTATTATTTTTAATGACTATTTATAATCAGTCTTCAAATGTTTTTGAATTAGCATTATCATCTTACTGATAAACTTATTTATGAGTTTTTTTATATTTGTATGATATATTCATGAAATATTATTCTTTGAAATATGAAACTGAGTTTCTTATAGATAAAAAAAATTACCCAAGATTACACAGGGAGTTGATAACATAGGCAGGCAGAAATCAAGCGTGAAGTGAGTCTGGGTCAAGAGATGAATTGGTAATGGGAGAGTTTCTCTTGTGGTTTGGAGCTCTTTAAGCATAAGTACCATTCTGTGTTCATGTGACCCTGCTTTTCCAAAGAGTGATATCTGGAGCTAATTCAGAGAATGGTGTCCAATTCTTGCCTACGGTAATATACCTAATTGTGCTAATTGTGTCAGTAACGACTTGTGGGTTAATAAAAAGCTCTTGCTAATAACATATATATTAACAATCTTATTTTTTCAGTATAAATGCATATTTTATATACTCTGTAAGTCAAGGGAGAAATAAGATTCACCCATTGTTACTTCAATCAGGAGCATCTGGGGACCAAACACTCTAGTAAACTCTCACATCAAAATTTTTAATAGCTCATTAAGCAATTGCATTTATGTATTTGACACCAAAATTAAAGGCAACATATCTATTTAATCTTCACAATACGGTGATGAAGGCAAATAGTCTTCTCTTCCTCTTGGTGGAAAAAGGAACTGAAGCTGAGAGTCTAAGTGGTTCAATGTGAAACATTTGTTTGACATGGCAATGATGCTTTATTTTTATTTATTTTTATTTTTGATCCATTTGATGTTTGAGTCACATTTCCCAGCATAAAGTATTCTGGTGGGTGGAATAAACATGCATGCACACATACAACACCCAGTTCCTGATCAAAAGAGATATTTAGCCCTAGAGGTAAAATCCATACCTATGAAATAATTCATAATGGCAATCACTAAAATGATGTTTAATGCATGCACTGTGTGAGTTGAAGGGAGAGGGACATCAAGCTGGAATTCAGAGAAGACTTCATTCAGAACGTGGAGCTCAAATTGAACTTTGAAAATCAGACAGCATTTGGATAGGAAGAAGAAAGAGAATAGAGTATTCTAGGCAACAAGATTTGAGTTAATCTTTAGAAATGACCCTATAAATGCTTCAAACCACTTGCTAAGCCAATCCACTATTGAACAATTAGCACTTGTCCCAAGCTGTTTTACAACCTTTTAAAAATAATGTTTCAGTTGCTTTAATCAACAACATAAAGCCTCAATCTTTTGAAGAAATAATTGTATTTGCCATTACATACATTTGTAATTTTATGAAAGGCTCTGCTTCCAATTGTGGTAATGTTTTTATTCTCAGTCTCCTAAACCGAGATGAGAACTTCTGTTCTTAGCATAAAATCCAAATCCTAACGTTACTTAGAAATTTAGTAACAAGCTTTACTCTAATCTTCTCCAAACACCAAAGCGCAGTTGAAAATATTTTTAAAGTTACAAGTTAATATTCCTCATGTTCTCCTCTGGTTTTTCATGCTGTCCAATACAGTAAAAATATTTTCTAATGTTGAGTATGAAGGTCCTAGAATATATTTACAGCACAGCTTTCTGGTGATGGAAATAGAGAATGTGTAGAGAAATTCAATTTGATGCCACACCTGTGGCTCATACTGAAATTAATTTACTAGTGTGCCATGACATCATTTAGTGTGTTGTCTTAGAGTTATGGGGGAAAATGCTTTAAGAATTCATGTTTTAGGGAGAAACTGGCTCAGTCTTTTAAGTGATTTGTGAATAAGAGGGCTGAGGTAAGGTAAAGACGAATAGAGCTGCCAAAAAATTTCCTTGGGCACGATGTGTGAGATTTTTCTTTCTATTCTGTAACCTTCTTCTATCCATATCTTATTTCTATAAACCTGTGCTCTCATGGGGCTGTCAAATATATTCTCAACTGTTAATCCAGGTGATTGCTAATAATAATTAATCCCTTCCAGAGCTAAATAAATTTTTATATTAAGCTTAACAAAACACAAAGCCTTAAATCTAAATAAATGAGTACACCAGATTGAAATTACATGTGGTGAGGCTGACATTTGGGAGCATGAGGTTTTGTCCAATGCCTCGCAAATGAACTTCTTTAGATGGAAACACACCCAGTTGATAACTACAGCCAATCATGCTGAAAAGATGTTAACACATTAAAGTCATTATAACCAGCAGAGTTTTGTATGGAAAAGATTAAAATAAAGCTTTAGAATGAGACTTTGAAAGAAGCTTAGAATTTGGATTTGGAACAGGATGCAAAATTATTGTTTAGAAATGGAAATGCTCTTAACTTGGCAATGTTCTCATTTATTTATTGATCAAAAAAAAAAAAAAAAGGAAAAGAAGGAGACCAAGAAGTATACATCTCTGCTCTTGATGTGAATGAAAATAACTAGGATACTGGAACACAGAAAATACAGTATGTGGAAGAAAGTATTTTAATTAAATGCAAAGAAATCCTAGGAAGAACGTCAAAATAATCCAAGAAAGTTGCTTATTCAAGTGTCTTATTAATAGTTGCCTGTCACTTTTAGTGATTTACTTGCAGTGTTTATCTAATTTCAGTTATTATAAATCTTACTAATAAAATAAAATAGTATCAAATTTGGGAACATTTACAAAATACAAGCAAAATTTTTTATCTCAACATTTATTTACAAGGAATGATATATATGGTTCCCTTAACTAAAAGACTGATATCACATACTTGGATTTCAAAAGATTTTACCTACAAAATTATGAACCAATGGTGAGGACCACATTTGATTCTTCATTGGAAAGAGAAACTCTTGAAGAATGGTTATTTTCCAGATATTAGGTTTAAACAGAACAGAACAGAACAGAACTGTCTCCTGAGAAGGATTTCTTCAATGAGGAGCCAACTATCTTCTATTTCCCCAAATGGTATTCCTTAAGGATGCTAATTAAATTTATGTGAGATTAGAATGAAAATTTCTACCTCCTCATTCCTAAAAGCATATTCTTAGAAATGTTAATTAGGTTTTTAATGAAATAATTGTTTCAAGGTCAAATTGCTTTATACGGTGATAGTTGAAACTAAGTTGGACCAAACTCATTAAGGTGTCATAAACTTGGCAAGTTGTTTGTACAAAACCTTACCGAGTTGTTCATACAGTGCTGCCAATGCAAGTGCATGGTGACAAGTTTGTGCACTTAATTGTCAGATTTTGGGCACAATGACAGCTCTGATGGCCCTTCCAGGAAAAGAGTTCCAAAATTGCTTTGAAGGGTGGACTAGGTGTTGGCATTGGTGCATAGCTTCCCAAGGGGAGTACTTCAAAGGTGACTGTAGTGATATTCAGCAATGAGGTATGTAGCACTTTTTCTAGGATGAGTTCACAAAAGTAACTGTCTGAACTTGTATATAGAGTAACAACCTTAATGGACGAAGATGGGGGAGATTTCAGAGCCAGGCGGCGATGGAATTTATTAGACTTGAGTCAGAGAAGACAATTATTTTTGATGACAGCCAATAATGTCACGACTCAAACTCAAAGTCTGAAACATTAGGCTAGGTGTAGAAAAAACAAAGATGGAGCAGAATGCTAGTGGGTTAAAATAGGTTCATGACAAAAGACATTCTGAACACTATGTTTTGCAAATAGCATACGTAGTTTGCAAACAATGCATATGTAGTTTGGAAGCATTAGGCTGGAAGCATTTCCTTAAGGAAGCAGAAGTGAGATAGGAACACCTCTTTCTTTGACTTTTCTGCTGGTTGAGGTAACACTGTAGCTTTCTAAGTTATCATGGTGGACAGCTCTCTCTTAGTCTGGGACGAGCTGAAAAGTCTTTTACTGCCTGGTATATGCCTTGGATCAAGAATCCTCCTATCTCATGATTTTTCAAGTTAAGGAAGGTCTGTTCTGCTCTTCTTATTTTGGAGCAAAGCACTATGGGGGTGGGGTGAGATAAAAACAAATTACTTGTAGAATGGACTTGTGATACATTGTATGTATGTGAGTCAGAGTGTATGTGAATATGTATATAGTATGTGTGTATGTGTGCATAGTGAGAGAAAAAAAAACCCAGGAAGATCTATGATTTCTTATCTCAGTACTTGGAGTGACCCAAGAACCTGCCCTCCAGAATGTACTTAGAAAGTATTGTCATCTTGCCATTTATCAGAATCATCTCCCACAGTATATGTCACTTACAATCCAGGGGTGTAAAATAAGATTGAAGCATAACCAGTACTGGTGAGTTGATTTCCAAAGTTAGCAGTTTTTAGCCATAGTAATATCAGTTTTTTGTATTAGGCAACATAGTTGTGCATCAGAGTTCCTACTAGTTTTATCATTTTGACTACATTCTGGAAGCTGAAGAGCAGGGCTCTACATTAGGACAGAATAAATAAATGAGGGCAGAATTGAACTGAAGACACTGGCTACTATTAGTACAAGCTGTGTTGAGATGGTATAATACAAGAGAAGATCGTGGAAATAAAGGTGGACTTTGCAGATCAGAGTAGTTGCCCACCTGAAATTATGGAGATAGATAGGAGAAGTCAGAGAGGTGGAATGTGATGCTGATATAGAACAAACAGCAATGGAAAGCCATCCTGGAGTGTGTGGGGTGTGTAGTTTCTAGAAAAAGCATCCAGGTACTTAGTTATGATAATGAATATCTCTTCTGGCCTGAGAATTGCCCCTCAATTAAATCTTTCTTGCAACTTTAACTCAAAGATTTTACAGGACTACACCAGATTTAAAATACTTGAGAACATGATCAAAGTTACAATGCATTGGACATACATCTTTATATCATTGTCAACATAGTTAATTAAGTAATCAATAACTGGTATTGATGATGTTCAGCTGCCCTAGAGACTCTGTGCTAGTAGGATGCCTTTGAATGAGGTATATGACTAGCAATGTAGGAAAGCTGTAAAGACCCCCCAAAATTACAACTTCCTGGAGGGAGGTAGTCCATAGCCACTCAATTTTTTTTTTATGCCCATGTGGGTACTGAATTTGGAGGGATTTTTAGACATTGGACATTGCACAGTTGAATCATGCTGATTTGCTCACAATTTGTATGTTATGGTCTGGCATGTATCATTTCTAAAAGCTAAGTGAAACTGGCTCTGGCTATAACCTTTTATGTCTGATGATTTGATTGTTACTATAATATATTCTCCAGGCCACTGCTGTGTTTGAGCTCAGAATTGCAGCTGGCATGATTCTTTTTGACCGGGAATTGGCAATTAAAGCCTTTGGACTCTGTGAAGTACTAATGACCTTTCTTTTAATGCTCTTGTCAGTTTGAGTTTGCATTCATCTTGATATCTCTGCAGCATTTTGAACTTAACCATCCTTCATCTTTGGGTTTCTTTCCACCTTAAATTATATATTGCTCTTGATCTTCCTTTATAAAGATGACATCAACTCTGTTAAGCATGCCTCCTCTCTTAACTGTGAGTATTTTTTGGAGGTGCAGTCTTCTGTGACCCATTCACAATGCTTGTGTTAGTTTTTCACTACTGTATAACAAATTACCACAGTCTTAGGGGCTGAAAGCAACACCTTTTATTATCACAGTTTCCATGGGTCAGGAGTCTGGGCACACACAGTATAGCTGGGTACTCTGCTCAGGGTCTCACGAGGTTGAAAGGCTGCAGTGTCTTCAGACTCTGGGTGTCTCCTCCAGTCTTTGATGTTATTGACAGAATTTATTTTTTTGTGGTTGAAAGATGCATGGCATTTGAGAGCTGGTGGGAGAGAGTCTCAGCTGCTTTGAGTATCTCATCTCTAGACTTCTTTTAAAAGGGTTTAAGTGATCAAGTCAGGCCAACATAAGATAATTACAAGAGTGATCTTAGATTTCTGCCTACTACAATACTAAAAGTAGTATCTGTGCTGATGATTCTAAAATTGGCATCTCCACTGAGCTCAAGGACCTCACTTCCTAAAACTGGATTCTGGTTTAAAATAGTGCCTGCCATAGCATCTCCCAACTTCCTGTAGATGTGCACATGTCTAAAATACCTAATTTGAATAAAAATTCACATTAACGTATCCCAAATATTAAAATAACAGTAATGGGAGAATTTAGAAAAAAACTTCCTGTAAGTCTGAGGCTGTGAGAGTTGGCTTGGTGAATATAAACACCAATGTTCATTTGATTTTGGGTGGCTAATAAAATAGGATATCTCATGGCCTGGAATATGGTAGAATATGCTTTCATCATCCTCCTATTCATATCCTGTCTGTGGACCTAAAGTTATGACAATCAAAGAACTTGATGACGGTTCTTAAACACTTGAGGCCTGCTTTTGATGTTACCAATACACATTGGTTTCCTTTTTCTACAGTTATTCAGAAAAATATGGCAAGACTTTAAGATGACACATTATATCCTGAAAGCAATTGTGCATAAGTAGAATTCTTCAGGAAGTGGAGGAAAGAGCCAGAATCTTAGTAGCAATGCAGGTTAGAGGTGATGGCTCTAATTTAGTACTAGCAAACCAGGCACGTGGTAGAAGAAGACTCCACCTTAATTTGACTAGATAAATACATAGTAGGCTTTGGGAACTGGGCTTAAAATAATGCGTAAAATAACACTGCCCTAGTGCTGCAGATCTGGGAGGATGCTATATCTATCCAATGCCAGCATTGCATCTTGCTCCAAATGTGAGGGGCAAAAGGATAACCCTAACAGTATATATCTAAAAATATTGTATCACAAGTTAGAAGATCTGTCATCTTTAAAACTTAGAGAAAAAACATACCCTGGAAAAATGTTGTTCCATAGGAACTGTAATATTTAAAAGGCTGTTTGATTTCCTCACATGCAAGTGAGGAGACATGTTATATGTACATATATAACACACAGGACACATATAGGGCTTACTTTGGAAGCTATATGGCTTCTTATTCCTGTTCAAATACTCTTTTCTCCTTGGGTATATCATTCAGCTTCCTTTCCATCTATATTCCTACCTTTGCTTCTCACATGGCACTCATTTTACTTCAGCTCATTTTCTTTTTATAGTGATATTTATCAATGGAACAACAAATTCAATAATTTGGAGTTCATAAAATTCTCCATTTGCATAGTTTCCAGAGTATAATTTTCTTTTTTAATAAATATTGTGTCTCCATTTCCCTTAGGGTGATATACTAGTACCTCACATACAGTATGTATAAAACATAAATGACTTTTTTTTTCACTCAATTCATCTCCAGTTGCCAATTCTTCTATCACTGTGAACAGTGCTACTCTTTTCCCAGGTACTTGAAAACTCACAGGATTGGAATCTCAGAATCTTCTTTAATTAACCCCTATATTACTCCCTTGATTCCTTTACTAATAATTGCTGTCATTATAAAAAATAATTATTTGTTATTCCCTTGTTCTTTGGATAGTTAGTTCATGAACAAGAAGTTGAGGCTTTCATACTCATCATATTATCACATCATTAGAATCATAAGTGCATGCAAAGAATCTTTTTAATAATTTAATTTATTTTTTCTTTTCATCTTCAAACCATAATCGGGTTTTCCTGCTGTACTTAATAATAATGATTTGGTATGTTTCTTAATGTGCATGTATACTTATAAAATATGCAGGAATATGCATATGGGTTTAATGTATGCTATGAGATCTAGAGCTTATTTTGTTTTTTACTGTTGTGATTCAATACTATTTTTAAAACCCATGGCTGAACAGTAAGGACAGATAGTTTCTTGCTTCTGACTGCAAGATAACGTATTATGAATCTATATCATTTTCCTTATCCATTTCTCTAGTAATAGGCACTGATATTGCTTCCACCACCCTGACCACACAAACAACTATCTTCCCACAGATCTCCATACAAATCTAGTTCATTAAAAATAGTCACATACAGACACAGCACTGTATACTGTAGATACCATATGAAGTTCATTTAGGAAACCTTTACAAGTAGAAGTAGAGTACACAATCCCCTGGACTCTCACTGCTCCACAGCGTAGGTCTTGCGCAGGGACTCTACATGTAACATGGCTAGCTTTCCAGAGGGAAACCCATGTCTGTAATGCTCACAGTAGACTCTCAGTTAACCGGTACCATGGGAATTGGTAGATACTACAAAATGTAACTAGACTCTTTGTTAACTGGAACTCAAACAACTAGTACTTGTAAGCAACCAGCAAAATTTCAAGCAACCAGCAAAATCTCAAGCAACTAGCAAGATATTTTTGCTGGTTGCTTAAGAGTGCCCATTACTTGAGTTCTGGTTAATGGACAATCTACTGTATACACAGAAGGTGCCAAAGAAATATATACACATTTTAAAAAAGGAAAAGACTGTATTAAAATTGTAATACTCAATATATACCAATAACAAAAGATGAATAGAAGTCACATTTGACTTATGCACCTACAAGAGGGGCTCAAAGTACGATCAATGTCCAGGCACTTCTGATATGATGAACTCTTGCTTGAGCAATGTTAACCGAAGTGTCCACTTTTATAGCTGTGCATGCCCTCGTGCACATCACACACAGTACCATGTGTCTTAAACTTATCACAAAAGCATGCATTTGTTAGGTGTGTTGGAGGTTCTGTTGCACACTCATGCCTCCATTGTTTTTGTACTTCCACAACATTCTTTCAAATACTACTTCAAAATGGTCTTGTGCTCCTTGAATGATAACCGTGCTTCTGCCATTTTCTTTGGCTGTCCTGCCTGTCACATGGTGACACTAGCATTTTTTGATTAACACCATCTTTTGAATGAACATCATACTACACATTGCTACTGTGATTCAATTCAACTTTGTAAAGCAATACATAGACAGCATCGCTTAAGTTGTGTATACATTTTTTTGGCACCTTGGTATTTATAGGATTGAGGCCAAGTAAGGTCTAAGAGTAGTGTCTTATTAGAGAAGTAGAACCTCTAGAGCCAAAATCACACTCTTCTTCTGCTGCAGTACTCGGACCTGCTAAACCAGCTCAAAACAAGAGATGGAGCATTCAGGACTATGACAATTTGTATCACATCAGTCTGCATGGGAATTTCTCTAGCATGTACAACTAGATGTGTGAGTGATGGGACACAGATATTCTTAATTTTACTTAGTGTTGCTAACTGCTTTCCATAATGGTTGTGCTAGTACTTTCACTAACAATGCACAAAGGTCCTTATTTCTTCAAATTTGTACTAAATTTTGCTGTTATCCACCTTTCAAATTTTTAACAGTCTCATTGAAACTTTCTTCTCTCTCATTTCCACTGCAATTGAGTATCTTTCAAATCCTGAGAGCCATTTAAATTTCTCTATGAATTGCTTGTTTTATATGAGTGTTCAGTCTTTTCTTATTGATTTGCATGAATTTTTGATATATTCTCGATCAGCCTGTTCAATAGAACTTTCTATGATAATGGAAATGTTCTCTATTTGCACTGTTAAATATGGCAGCCACCAGCCTCATGCAGCTAGTGAGCCGTTAAAATGTGGTTATGCAACTGAGGAAATGTAATTCTATGAAACTGATTTAAATTCAAATTTCAATAGTTATACATAGCCAGTGACTATGTATTAGTATAGTTCTAGATAATAATCTTTTTTGTCAGTTTTACAGATTGCAAATATCTTCTTCAAATCTACATATTTCTGTTAATTTTGTCTATAGTTGTAATATGTTAAATAGAATTATAAAACTTTACCTTCTAGCTTTGTTTTCGTTATGAAGGCATTTCTTACCCCTACGCCCAATAATTTATTTTTTTCTATTAATTTCATGATTTTACCTTTACATTTAGGTATTTTATACATACTCTATTTTGTGAAACAGTTACCCAAGACCCATTTACTAAATAATCCACCTTTCCCCTGTGGTTTTGTAACTCCAACTTTATTACATTTTTAAACCACATTTTTAAACACACAGTTCAATTTATGGGTTCTTTATTCTCCTCTAGTGTTCAGTTTGCTTGTTCTTCGCTAAGTACCATTTGATTTTGGTATTTATAACTTTATAATGTGACTTAATATCCAGCAGTATTGATTTTCTTTTTTGGTTGCTTGATTTCCATATAAATATTTAGAATGGAAATTTGTTAAAACTCTAGCTAAAATATTAATTATAATTACATTGAGTTGTAGTCTGATTGAGTGGTAAATTGACAACTTTAAAAGATTGTCATCTGTTTCATTAACATGGTATAATCTTCTATTTATTCATATTTTCATTTTGTTTCTTTTCATCAGTTTTTGTTAATATCTTATGCATTAAGTCATTACTACATACTTAATTTTTTTGCTATTATAGTTGGTTATTGGACCAGAGAACACTGTTTTGTAACTTAAGTTTGTATTGGCAATCTTGGAGAACAGTTGTGTTAGCTCTAATGGTATGTCTAATAATTCTGCCCTGGAAATGATTATGTTATCAACAAATAATTCTGTCTCTCTCCTCTCTCCTCTCCTCTCCTCTCCTCTCCTCTCTTCTCTTCTCTTCTCTTCTCTTCTCTTCTCTTCTCTTCTCTTCTCTTCTCTTCTCTTCTCTTCTCTTCTTTCTCTTCTCTTCTCTTCTCTTCTCTTCTCTTCTCTTCTCTTCTCTTCTCTTCTCTTCTCTTCTCTCTCTCTCTTCCCTTTCTCCATTTTGGTTTTGCTTTTATTTTAGTCTTATTTTATGACATTGATTCCAAACGCTTGTACTGTCTTAAGTGCTAGAAATAATAATTCACATAAACATTGGGCCTCGTTGCCTTTTTTCTGATTTTAAACAATGTGCATTCAAAGTACTCTCATTAAGAGTGATGTTTGCTCTAGATTTTGTATATAATTGTATCAAGTTAAGAAATTATTATCCATTTCTAAAAAATGTCACATTTAAAGAAACATAAATAGGTATTGAACTTCATAAAATTATTCTCTTGAGATAATCAAGTGATTTTTCCCCTTTTTAATTAATTTGGTAAATGCAATAAATGTACTGATGTCAAGCCATCTTTACATTTCTGGAATGAACCCTGCATGACCAGTAGTGGAACTAGGTATCTCTAATGAAGAAAGTGAGACAAAGATTAAAGTGCTAACAATTTATTTAGAAGATGCCAGTGTATGGGTGGCTGGTTAGCTCAGTTGGTTAGGTTGTGGTGCTGATAGAAGAGGCCAGTTTGGGACTGTGGGGATTAGTGAAAAGGAAATTGAGGTCAGGGGAGATGCAATACTTCACAGTGTGATGCTGCTTCACGATGAGCTCTGAATTAAAAAATAAATATGAGCAAGATTCTCAGTTGGTATTTTAATTTAGCATGTATATCTCTCTGGCAGCACTTCAGAGAAATCACATCTTGGAGAGGTCACATTAGAGGCAGAAGAGGAAGAAGTGATCTGCTCAGCCCCTTTGGAGGCCCCATTTCTCATTGGTTAAAGTTCACCGCCATGGTCTCACACTTCTTCATTGTGCCGTTTGCACCTTGGAGGCTGCTCAGAAAGGTAGATCTTACATTTCAGAGTAGTGTTACATCCGTATCTGAAAGTGGAAGAGGGTCCCATCCTGCGATCACTGGACTTCTAAAAACTCTCCCTGATAAGGTGGTAAATATGCTGAGTACTTTTGGCTATTTTTCTTACACTCTCTGAAACATTTGTATTTAGTAGCAAATCTAATATGCATATGAATTTCGACTCACCTGGTTCATAATTGCTTGGCATCATCAATATAGTAAACCTGGTCATGTTCTTTGGAATGTCAAAGCAATCAAGGTCCCTAAAACACTATTATGACTGAAGCCAGAAGAGTTAATATAACTCTGATGCACAAAGGAGAGGTATAAAGGGACAAATTTAATGGGCATGTGATAGGAACTATCAGACTCACATCTTTTAAATTTTTAATATTACTAATCTCTGTAATTCCTCCAGGAAGTAGCAGTAATTAGAAAAATCATGTTTTATGGTAAGTGGTTCCTATAAACTGCAGCTACTGTTGAGAGTCAAGGTAATTGTTGGAAAAAGGCATGGAGAAAATCAGTTCCCTGCAGTTCACTCATATCCTATTGTGGCAAAATTTCAGTCACAGTTCTCCCCGTTTCCCAAATCTTCTACCCAATTATAGGAATTGCAGATCAGTTTCACACTTCTGCACCTCTTCTCCCGTATTCTTATTTTCATTCACTAGCACAGAGAATTATAAAGCATATATTTCTATAGTTAATTTGGATGCACAACAAGGATTTAGAGCCAAGAGAACTTTAAATTGAAGCATTTGGGTTGTTTATTTAGTTCTTAAGGCATTGCCTCATTGCATATTCACATACCCATCCATTTGTTCATTCATTTATTCATTTGTTCCACTAATTCTTGTTGAGCAAGAACATGTGGAGTTCCAGATATAGGTCTCAAGGGAGAGGAGGGACTTAGACATGGAGACGTGGGAGCTAACTGCATAGAGATGAACAAGGAAGGCTGAAGGCCTCTCAGCAAGAGAGAAGAAAAAGAGATCTAAAGAATGAGTATCGGGGAATGTTCAGATTCAGGAGGAAAAGAAAACCCTATTATTAAAAAGAAAGATACATTTGGTTGTTAAAGGGATGGTTCTTGTGAAAGATACACTGTGCAGAGCTGAGAATATTTCATCTCTTCACAGAATGTTGATATTTTCTCAAAATGTTTTCTTGGGAACTTGTTAGAGGTACAATGTTTCACCCTATGCTAATAAATCAGAAACTGGGGTGACACCCAGAAATGTGTTCCTTAACAACCCCTCCAGGTGATTCTAACGCATACTGAAGCTTGAGAACCACTGCTATAACTAATTACAGCCCTTGGCCTGCCAGAGGTAATCCACGGGGATTCTTACATCCTCATGCTGATAACGGATGAGAAATATTTTCCCTCCTAAATCTATGGTTTGTTGTGAATGTACACTCTCCTTATTTGTTGAGGAAAAACATATCAACCAAAAGTCAGAATTCTACCAGGCAGAAGTTGGGTATATTATTTATTATTATTTTTACCAATTATAGCATCAGTATGGCCTTAAAACATATGAAGGACTCCTGATATACCTGCTGGGTTAGATTGAATGACAACAAACCCATTTTTTGGCTTTAACTAGAAATATAAAATTTAATAATTTTCTATTAGTTTAAAATATATTCAAACCTAATCTATACAGTCTTCTGTAATGTACAACAATGAGAAGTAAAACTCAATAGGAATGTCCCTAGAATTCCATGAGAAACTCAATGATAAAAGATTCTATCATGTACAGAGCCCACTGAGGCAGAAAAACATCTCAGATATTTTAGAACTATGTTAAAAAACAAACAAACAAAGCTCACCATTCTTATCTGGGAAACCAAGAATTCGTTCATACATACGCTACATTTTAGCAAACAGAAAACAAATAAATAGTGTTAGAGGATGTTATAAATATAAAGCATAATAACTCTGGTTAAATTAATTACTATAATTAAGTGAGTGCCTTCTGCATGCTGGGTCTTGTGTTAAGACTGTTAACTTACATTACTCCATGAAAACTTCACAATCAAAACTTTCTATTTTGTAGATGAGAAACCTGAGAATCAGGAAGACTAAGGGCTTACCCAAGGCCATCAGGTGGTAAGAAGCACAGAGTCAGGACTCCATCTAATCATGGCTCAAATCAAAGCCCGTGTTGTTTACTGTTAGAGTATGCTGCCAGAGGTCTGGAGACTTCAGAATCCTGATACTCCCTTTCTAATGTTTTTATCTGTGGTTTGTATACATGATAAGAAGCCTGCATACTGAAACAGAGCAAACACCTTCCTTACTCCATTTTATCAGAACTCCTATAAAAACATATTTCAAAGTTCCCCTGATAACTACACTTTAACCCTTCCAGAGTTACTATCATTAATCACAAATTTGGAGTTAGATGGTGGACTTATCTCTGTATACAAGCGTCTTATTCCTGGGGTACATTTGGAATATAAATAGAGACATGAAGAAGTACAGATTTGATTTTTGTGAGATGTTAAGACATTGTTGGAAAATCCCCTAGTCTGCGTGTCACCTCTGTCATTTCAATTGAAAAAGTTGATGTTATATTTGTAAAAGAAGACCTTGGAAAAGAAGACTTAGAGAAAAGCACACAGGGCCATACCCTTCTGGTGGCCTTGGGCACCACACTGTCATCTGGAGGTTACTAACAGCACCTACTTTAAAGAGAGGTTGTGAGTATTACAATAGGGAGTGCAGGTAATAGCTGCAGCGCTGTGTCTATCACAGAAGCAATGATCAATAAATGTTAGTTATCATTGTTATTGTCACTGCTGTCATTATCATGTTCATCGTGGGGTTTTATGCATGAACACATACAGCCTCCACACAGGCTTACACTGACCCTCACTCACATGCAGTGGCCAGTTTGGCTTTGTTGAAATAAGTGGTGGTGTCTGTTGAAACTGGGGTTCAAGCCTAAGGACCTGTAAACAAGCCCTGAGTTGTCTTGTTCAATCTTTGTGCTATTTCAGACATTGATAAACTGGGTCAGTGGTCAGTCTTGAGCAAGGGGGCAGGATCCACATGCTATTGGGTGTCACTGTGCTTTAGAAACTGATGTCCTACAGGGCTAGAAGGGTATTAGTAGGAGTGAGGTAAGAGATCTTACTTACCGAACTGTGCCCTTGGGCAGAGGGTAAATTTGATCTCAGTGTGAGGCATTAACTCTACCTCCAGGCTTATGTTTTTAAACCAATGTAATCTCAAGATATTTTTCAAAGTACTTATTCCTTTTTTTTAACCCTTTCTATGTTATATTTTTTTATTGTGAAGTTTCTGTCATCTAGTTAATGTTTATTGTGAAGTTTCTGTCATCTAGTTTCTGTCATCTAGCTACTTAACATTAGCTAGTTTATTGGTGAAATAGGTTTGGTTTTTTTTTTGTTTTTTTTTTTTCGCTTGTTGGTATGTGGGTAGCTCCCTGACTGGGAATCGAACCCAGGCCGCAGCGCTGACAGCACCAACGCCGAAGCCTTAAGCCACTACACCATCAGGGAACTCCCGAAATAGGTTTGTTTTTAAGAGTTTACTCTTAGAAGGGCCTCTCATCATTTTATACCAAATAAGTTCACTGCTGACACAAAATGCAGGGTGACCAGCTGTGCCACCAGGAATGGTCCCTATGCCCAAGTTTCCCCTTCAGGTCACACACAGTGAATGAACACAGAAGTTATGCAGTGATTCTCAGAGAGAAATGAAGAAACAAAAACAAACGCAAAAAGTTTGCCCAGAGTCTGGCCCTGAGTGGAGATATCACACATGTAAAGGCTTATCTCTCCACCTGAGCTCCCCACTGGTGACTAAACATGATTGTTCAACCCCTGTGTTAATCATGAGTGCAAAGCTGCAATAGAAAGTGGCACTAGGATAATAGGATTCTGTCAGCAAGTGAACTAAGTGACACAGGTCAGTGGTTCCCCTTTGTTAGCATGGGGACCAGGAGGAGCTAAAGACCCTGAGCAGGGAAGGCAGTGCCTTGGAGTCTAAGCAGGCCTGCAAGATTGGTCAGAAATCAGGGAATGAAAGGGGAAAGCATGACATGGGAGGTGATCCTGCAGGGAGTAGGACTTTATGGTCAATTAAATCTATTTCTGATATAAAGCAACTGATTCAATGGTTGGTGGCTGGCGTGGAGAATAGGTGTAGGCTGAGTTCTATTAGCAAAGAAATATTACAATACACCCATGCTCCTGTTCATCACCTCTATCTTGTTATTGGAAATTTAGGGCTTGGAAGAGCAGCTTTCTCTTTTTTTCAGTGAGCATCTTCTTTTATCCCACTGCTACTGATGTGCACTGGTGGAAGAACTTACCCAGAGGGGGGCCAGGGGGAGGGGGCTGCCTAGCCTTTTCCATAAAGGACTAAACAGGAAACATTTTACATTTTGGACTACACAATCTCGGCTGCAACTACTCAACTTGGCGTGTAGCGTGAGAGAAGACACAGGCAATACATGAACAAATGAGTGTTACCTGTGTTCAAATTATACTTTATTTAAAAAGAAATAACAGGCACTAGTCCCAATTTGACCCATAGTCCATAGTTTGCTGGCCTCTGCTCTAGAAACTGGTTTTGCTTTCTACGCCTATTCCTACTGATAATAATTGAGGACTCACATAAAATCCATGGTTTTCTCTGATGTTGATGATGCTACTTGGTACTCCAGTCTCATGAATAGCCTCCTCTGACTTACCTGAATGATGATTGGGTAAACTTCAACTAAATGACAAATGCTGCCTTCCTCCTGGTCCCAACCTTAAAGATGAGTTTTCCTGAGTGAATTTTTGGCTCAGGTTCCCCAAGTTTTGATCATATTGTAATCTCCCCATTATAGTCCAAAGGTAAAGTCAGAGTTTTTACTAAGTGACCAGGAAGAAGTATGTGAGATTTTCCTGGTTGCAGTCACAGAATTGATAAAAAGTTGAAATATGTTCAGAGTTGACTTCAGCCATCTGAAAAATCCTCAAAATGCCATTAACTAAAAGTTGTTTTCTTGGAGGAAAAAACTGTTTTATAGTATTGATAGCTTCATCTTCAGAAAGTTAAGAAAATAAGGTCCTGCTGCATAGAACGTCATTAAGGATACTAAGGAAAGAATGGATTGGAACTGCAAGTTAACAGCAAAGTTGAGAGAAAATGATGACATCATGTGATATTTCCCTTCTGTTCAAAAAGAGTTGGTTAGAATCAAGTAAGTAAACTGGGAAAGCAGATTTCTTTTTAAAGGGAAAATATATGAAAAGAGAAATTGAAATTTTAGGAAAATAAAAATAAACATTTCTGTTGTTTATATCTGCAACAAGAAAATTAATCAACAAAAATACATTTGATTGATGACCTAACAAGATCATTACTTTCTTCTGGGTCACTCAAGTAAACTGAAATAGTCACAAAAAACAGTAAACTAGGATTTTAGACAAGAGGTTGATCTTTTTCTCAGGTTTTACCCATCCTCTATTTGAGCTTTTTTGAAAGTTCCTTGCCCTAGGGATGCTTGTTAAAAATTACATAGCCTTGTGCCTCACTCTACAGCTATTGAGCTAGAATTTCTAGGCACAGGAACTTGGACACTTATGTCAATGGACACTTTATTGACTTTCAGCCACACTGATGTATGAGAACCACTCTCACCCCTTGGGCCAAAGCCTTCCCCCATTCACTGAGTAAGTGTTACTCAAAAATGCCTATAGAAAAGGCACCATTATTGATTGAATTGTGTGTCCCTCCCCCAAATTCTTATGTGGAAGCCTTCACTTCAATGTTAGTGCAGCCTTTAAAGAGTTAGTTAAGATTAAATTATGTCATAAGCATGGGGCCCTCATGCAATCTTACACATGTCCTTATAAGAAGGGCAAATTTGGACACCAAAGGAAAGACCACAAACAAAAAGCAGTCATCTGCAAGCCAAGGAGAGAGGCCTCAGAAAAAAAAAATAAACCTGCCAACATTTTGATCTTGGACTTCTAATTTCAAGAACTGTAAGAACATAAAATTTTTGTTGTTTAGGCCTCCTAGTCTGTAATATTTTTCAATAGCAGTCCTAGCAAAGTAATACATACACAGGCTAAGAAAATACAAATCCAACTTTTAGGAAGATGAGCATGTAATAAAAGGAAAGGTCCAGTCACATGCAAAATTCACACCAAAGCAGGGCAGAACATGTCAGGTACTGGAGGAGTAAGGTGGAGGGCTCTGGCTCCCACTCATGGACCTTGTTCTAAGTGTAGGCGCTTTGTGGAAACTATCACACAAATCCATTCAATAACCCGTGGAGATAAGATTTATTATCATCCCATTTTATAGATAAAGAAGTTGATGTTCAGAAGAATTAAATGTTTAACAAAAAGACCCAGCAAATAAGAGGCAAATTAAAGATTCGACCCAAGTTTTGCTATTGCCATAGCAGGTATTCTCGAGAACTCAGGTGGACCTCTAAGCACTCAGTAGGTCAGGGCCAGAGGGTGGAGCTCTGTGGTTGGTCAGTTGAAGCACCCTCCCAGATTGGAAGCAACTCTAGTCACACAGCTATTGGCCCTGATGGTTTGAAAATGGTGATAAGATTTGAAATATCTTTTATGTGGTGCTGGCACATAAAGCAATGACACTAAGATGCAATAGGAGTCCTAGAGTCCTACTCTCAGGCCCCATGACGTCATGTAAGGTGGAGACATAACCTCA
The DNA here is from genome assembly GCA_004026885.1 of Lyroderma lyra. NCBI lineage: Eukaryota > Metazoa > Chordata > Mammalia > Chiroptera > Megadermatidae > Lyroderma > Lyroderma lyra. Next base: position 66,932 of record PVJL010004606.1, read on the forward strand.
CCCATCAGCCCTCTTCAGTGGTTTACTATATTTGATTGATCAAAAAGTGATTGCATTTTTTGGTGAGTAAATAAAAGGTAATTTTTTATTGGAAAACAAACTTTATTCAATAATGTATTGTCCATTCTGTTCAACTATCTTTTGCCATTGTTCAGGCAACTTCATGATTCCATGCTCAAACAAAAATCTTTTTTTGTCAAAGCACTGTTTCAAGAACAACTTTATATTTTCATCAAAGGTAAACATTTTACCATTCAAGGCTTCCCCACTTAAAGAAAGGTGGAATTTCAGTGGTATTATATATTTTGACCTGCTTCCCAGGAACTAAACAACTAATTTGGATATGTATTGTCATCAACTGTATAAATTAAATGATGCCATCAAACAGAAGCATCCAGAATTGGTGAATTGCAAAGGTGTTGTCTCCCACCATGATTATGCTAGATCAATATAAGTTTGGTCACTTGTCAAAAGTTGTGGGAGCTTGAATGGGATTTGTTACGATACCCACGATATTTGTACCATCAGACTACCATTTGTTTCATTCTTTGCAAAATGCCTTGAATAGTGAAACATTTACCTTTGATGAATATATCAAATCATTATTGGAACAGTTTTTGGCCAAAAAAGATACAAATTTTTTCGCGTGTGGAATCATGAGGTTGCCTGAAAGATGGCGAAAGATAATTGAACAAAATGGACAGTGCATTGATGAATAAAGCTTCTGTTTTCCATAAAAAAGTCACCTTTCATTTACTCACAAAAAAAGCAAATACTTTTTGGCCCACCCAAGATATGAGTATATTGAGAGAACTGAATGAAGTAATCTATTGTAAGGATTCAGCGATGTTAGTAGAAGTGACCATTGTGATGCTGGGTAGAGTGGCCTATAGAAGCTGGAGAAAGGTAAGCAGGGAGAGAGGGAGAGGAATGAGAAAAGTGGGCAATGATGTAGGGATCAGGACCCTCCTTGCGTCTTGTCTTTGATTTTCTCCTTCCTTCTCCCTCTACTCTTTTAATCACTGGTTTCATCTCTGGATGCCTCATTAAGAACTTCTATTTCTTTCATTGATGAATCAATCAATTAATTAATTCAATCATATATTCTTTTATGTATTCATTAAACAAAGTTGTTGAATAGCAGTCTTCTTGGAGGACACAAGGATAGTAGGATGAACATTTTACTTCTAAGGATACTAGCGCCATTTCTGCGCTAACATCTGTGGTTTAACAAGCTCTGTTGCATATTAACAAGCTCTGTTGAGTATTCCTTGTCAAGGCTGGATGCCACAGCAATCCTGAAGTCATCGTTTCTATTTGCATAAGGGAATCAAGACTAGTTACCACGTAACTATTAGCAGGGGTTGCTTGGGTCAGGACTTAACTCTGACTCCACCGAACAATGTCCAAGTATTACTAAAGGAGCAGTCATCTGAATCTATGCGTGACAAAAGTTATACATGTTGTAAGAAAGCTGTAAACTCAGTATTGAGGTTTAAGGTAGAGAAAAAAAAATCTCATCTTGATGAAGTAATCACAGAAAGGTTGATGGAGGAAGTGGATTTGAAACAATAAATTGAAGGAAGAAAAGAAAACTCTAACTTTGTTTCTTTGATTTGAAAAACAGAAATCCCCTAAATCTGGGGCTTGAAGTAAATTTAAGAGACATATGAAGAACAGACAGGTGACGGTTCAGTGTGTCCTAAATCATGTATCCGTTGCTGATAGATGAAATTCAATATAATTATCACCTGGGCTCTCCTCAGTTGCTTATTTATTGCTATTTAAGAAATCAAGTTTTAAATAAATCATTGAAAGAGAAATGCAAAGTGCTGTCAAAAGAAATAAATCAAACTTAATTAGGTTCCAGGTACACATCCCTTATTCAGGCTCCTGGCTGGTTTTCTCTCTGGTGCCTGTCAATTTGAAGAATGGGGAATGACCAAATTAAAGCAGATACTCAGAGGGCAAATACAAACAGGTGTCCTGCTCTTAGTTAAGAGAAAAACAATTTCACTAATGGTTATAAAATTTAGAGTTTTATAAATTTTAAGAGCCTGAGTGCAGTTTCCTAGAATGCTTATTCTGAAGTGATCATGAAAATAATTAGCCACTTAACATAATTATTATCACTTGATTGTATAATGTGGAATAATAGAAAGCATACCACTGATGATTACTCTATGGGTTAAAAAACATCTTTTTTCTCTAAATCAGTCTCATTCAAAGCAAAAGAAAACACAAAGCATGTAGCTGACCCATGATGTAATGTTAGAAATATTTGTATCCATGCTACAACTTTCCTGGATGTTTTAAAATGCCAAACCAGCCTATTCACATGTAAGTTATGATGGCAGACCAGGATCAGCTTCCTCATTTTTCTGTACATGACACACATAAGTGTGGGAGGAAACAAAATTTCTCCTGAATGTATGTTACCCTTGTTTATGAAACTGATGATGACAATACTTCACCTTTTACAAAATATACTTACTAGACTTAACTGTATTTTTACTTTATAAAATGTGCAACAAGCTCTCTTCTTTCTTGTTTGTTTCTGAACATTGCTTGGTGCTGCAGATTTTCCCTCAAGTTTTTTATCTGTGAAGTGCAGTGGCTCATTTGCATATCTTTAGTCTCATGAAAATGTAAGGTTACAGGACCTAAGTGAGTGATATTCTATTTTACTTGACATTCAGACTGCAAAAAGCCTCTGGATCTATCTGATGTTGGGCTTATTTCCTTATTTCTTTTAGTTACACGATGAACTAAAATTCTATGTCCAATTGCAAAGCTTTATAGCAAGTCAATTTTTTACTGCAGATTGAATAATGTAGACCATGATTTTAAAACACAATACACACTTCCATCTGATTTATTTTGGTGTTAATATATTCTCCCAAATTCTTCTTTAAAATAGAATGATTTTAAGATATTTCTATATATGTAAGAACTGGAGGAATTTCCAAGTAAGATTATTCTTTTAATCCTGGGCTTTCTGTGTACAGTATCTGTCCAGTGCATAACCCCAAACTATGAACAAGGTTAAATTTGGTAATGCCCTGTCGGGCTGGAACCAACATAGATTAATCATGATTAAATGCAGATGAATTTTTACAGGAAAAAGTATCCTTGAGATGAAGCCCAGAATAAATACTGGATACTTGATGGGGTGTTTATATGATAGTCATTAGAGATGGGGAGGGGGCAGCAAAGGAAAGAGGGAAGAGGAAGACAAAGGAGGACCCTGAGATGAGTTGATGAGATCAGGAAACTAAGTACTTGTCAGTAACTGTCTCTGTCCTCTTGGGTATATTTTCAGACAGACCAGAGCCCAGTAACATGGAGTGGGAGGACAGGGATAGAGGAACCTTAAATGTAGGCTTTGGACATCATTGTGTAATGAAGTTACACACAGTTACGCTCATAGGACTGCTAAAAGAGAAAACTCTGCACCTGTGTTTGTATTTGAAACCTTGTTTTATATTCATTATTAAAAAAGAAAAACATAAGTAATTTTAAAAACAGAGAGATATAGATAGTCAATAAAGCTGTTCACCAAATATTTTTCATTCTATACCTTCTGGGCAAATTCTGGGTTTCTTATTGTTGGATGGGGGCATGTAACTAGTTCTGGCCAATGAGTCATAAGCATTCTAGGCTGGGTCATCAATTGCTGATTTAAGAACTTCCAGAAGTCTCCCTCCTTCTGGAATGGTGACCTACTCTGCCAGCATGAGGTCCTAAGAGAGAAGGTCATAAGCGACTCCTTCAACATGCAATGGATTTATAGTGTGAATTACAATAAATATCTGCTATTTTTTTATTGCTAGACTTACTGGGGTGACATTGGTTAGCAAGAATTACATAGGTCCCAGGTGTACAAGTCTGCAGTGCATCGTCTATGTGCTGCATTATGTGTTCACCACCCAGTGTCAGCTCTCTTTCCATCACCATATATTGGCTCCTCCTCCCTCCTCACCTACCCCCTCGCTCTTCTCCCACCTCCTCATCCCTTGCCCCAGGTAACCACTAAACTATTGACTGTGTCCATGAGCTTTATTTTTCTTTATTGCTTTGTTTCTCTGCTATTTTAAACTACAGTAATTTTGCTATTGGTTCCTCATGGCACAACCTAGGTTATCCAACAGAAATACTACCCCACAAATAAATTTTTTGATATTCTAGTTTCTAGGCCAGTTATGATTGAGTCATAAAATTAATTCAACAGTCTTATGCTCCCCTCCAAAAGAAAAAGATATTAAGTCTTACTTTAAGTTGGAGAATCTGATGGCACATTATTATCAGGTAAAATGTTCAGAATGCCTCCCTGGTTATATTAGGTCCTTATGTTCTGTCTCCTCTTTTCTCATAACTGGTTTTGGCTACTTCCACAGATTTGCTATCATTTTTAGTGCTTGATGGTTATTGTACCAGTCCAGCTCTTTTCTAAAACCAGAGTCTTCCCGGAAAGTGTACTTTAATGTCAGTGAGCCCCACTGCCTGCTTTTACCATGGCCAATCTAGAGCTCTGCCCCTCTTACCAGCCCAGGCTTTTGAAGTTCTGCTTTCTTTTGAAAGTTTCCAAAGTTGCCACTAACAGCCAGTATGATTCCTGGCTGAATGATTTACCTTGCTGAAAGCTGTGGTGCCAACCAGTGCTAATACAGGGACTGATACAGCGCACCCTTGGACTTGGCACTTGGCCCATGGTCGCTGTGCCTTGAGAGACAAAAGCTAAAGCTAGATCCATTTCCCAAATGTGGACTTCACCATGGTGATCAGCTCTGGGCTAGATCCTGGCTCTTTTCTTTTTCATGCTGGTTTCATACAATAAACGTGACACACGATGACTCAGAGCAAGTTCAGAATGGAGAAGAGAATCCCTGATGAGTAAATCTGAAGGTGGAGAGATTATTAAATAGCCCAGCAAAAGAGCAGTCATAGCACCATCAGAAGAGAGAAAGAGGGAAAGAACCTCACATTCTGGATGCTCAGAATCTAGAGGTGTGATGGCCGAATCCCATGGCCAGAGCCCAGCAAAGTAACCCAAGACAGGTGGCTGTGGTTACAGTGTGGGGACTTGGAACACTGGGCCAGGAATTTAGAAAAGACCTCAGTCCTTCGCGTATCCAGGGAACTTAGACAGAGAGGTCCCCAAGATAAAAGCAGGGTGAATTACTTTAAAAGAAAAACTGAAACAGAGATGGCCTATAAGAAAGCATGGGATAGTGCAGTGCAGAAACTACATTTTTTACTTTAGCATTCTATTGAGACTAATGTTTCTCAAAGAGACGGTTGTCAGTTGCCTCAATAGCACCAGGGTAAACCGGCTGAAATATGAATATATGGACCTACTATATAATAATACCTACATAATTCAGATGAATACAAGAAGATTCTGCTGCTTACTAAGAAAGACATGACCCGCTTTGTCAAGGAAGCTAAAATCCAATAGGGCAGACAGAACTACAGCAAATTATGAAATAAGTTGAAGTTAGCAAGCACATAGGTGGAAACTGAATTTATAATACTTTTAATTTCAGGCAGCTTGCTTTAGCTTGAAACTTTTGGATTTTAATATACAAGGAGAGAGAAAGTGTCAAATTTGAAGAAAAAATAGTGAAGGTAAGCTTTCATAAATACATAAGAAGAAGAAATATTTGTTTCAAATTAAAAGAATATATGTTAAACTTTTATTAAAAATATTTAAGTTGGTAAATTTTTTAGAGGAGGATATGCAGGATGGGAAAAATATTCTAAGAGGAGGAAAGACACACACAGAGGTCAAAGAAAGTAGCACGGATGTTCTGTCCTAAGCCAGGGCTCCCCAACATTGTTTCACAGTTATGACACACTAACTGCAGACAGGTCGCTAGTTAGAAGGTCGCAGTGTCCCAGACATGAGAATTTTGGCTGAGTAGTTGAAGTGTGTCCCAGGGAATGATAATTTTGAAAAACTCCACATATCCATCAGGAGCCTTAGTTGCAAGAAGTGGAATCTACTCTTAGAGGTATTAGGAAAAAGTTTATTTGAAAAAAAAAAAACTTGTGGAAAGGCAGCCAAAAAGCACCAACAACCTAAATGCCAACAACTATCATAGGAATAGACAGAAGGCCACACAATGGAATACCACTTAATGTGAGAAAGAACCAAAGTACTGATACGTGCTACAACAAGGATCCATTTCAAAACATTATGTCAGTTTAAAACAGCCAGATACAAAAGACCGCAGGTTACATGATTGCATCTATGTGAACTATCCAGAACAGGCAGTTCTATAATCTATAAAGACAAAAATAATAGTTGCCTATGCCTGGGAGTTAGAACAAGGATTAACTGTAAACAGAAAGGGATTTTTTTTTTCAGGTGATGGAAACGTACTATATAAAACTGGATTGTGCTGACTGATGTAAAGTTACAAAGTGTGCACTTAAAAGGATGAATATTACAGTGTGGAAATTATACCACAGTCCCGACATCAGAGCAACATTAGCTCTGTGTCTGTCACTGACACATGGGGTCTCCACACAATCCTTTTCTGCTTGCCTCTCCAAAACTCTAAGTCAGAGTCTAGGGCATGTGCCCAGGCACTGGCAGCAAGAAAGATTGGGACATGAGTGTCTGGCATTGACTGCTCCAGTGTAGGCAAGCAGCACCTGTGTCGAAGCAAGCTCCGTCAGTGAGAACTCTTCTAATTATAGGGAGAATGCTCAGAAGTTGGGCCACCAAGCTCATCCTGAGATTCTGATAGATAGTCAGCTTCAGCAACCAGGATACCATCCTGTAAGTCCCTCTGGGGGTGTATCTTTTGATATTTGGGTTTTTACCTAAGTAGCCTACTGTGGCCAGAACATCAGTAGAAGAGGGGGCATTAGAGGAAAGGCGAAGTGCATGTCAGCGTTACTCCACAGTGAGAGAGCAACCTTCACGAGTGGTAAAGTAGCTGCAAGTAGGATGATGCTTCTTGTCTCTCTTACTAGTACCTGCTTAACATTCATGAAAGAGTAGCACAGACCTTCATGAGGACAATGCCCCCAAGACCCAATACGTTAGATGCTCAGCTTCTCTGAACACTCTTATCTCTTGAAGACTATGAGTCAGATGGAAACATGATGAGTTTCAAAAAGAGAAATGAGAAAATCAGTAAAAAAAGCCACAATGTAAGTAGGTAATAGAAATTCCATGCATATGCAAATAAATGCTATTTTATACTAAATTTCATAGTTTTAGGTGATGAACATGTAACTATAAGTATAGCTATCTAAGAGTCAAAAAATGAGATCATCTTTGTAGTACTGGCATGGTCATTCTTTTTAATAACAAAGGCTTTTTAGGGTGACTTTTATGTGGCATTGGACCACATTTATGACACAAACTTAATTCATGTCAGGTAGTCTGGTTTTGTCTTTAGTAAGGGATGAGATTAGAGACCATGGAGACAGGGTGGCTGAACTTGAGATTGGGTAGAATTTTGACAAGGAAAAATAGGGAAGAAACGATTCGGAGCAATGGGGTTAGTCCCCGCCAATGCACCAAGAGGCTGCAGAGCAAGTGAATAAATAGCACACAGCCTTGCAGTCACATTTTCTCTGCCTTTTAAAGATGGCAAAGTAATTTACTCTAAGTTATCTTAACGTTAACATCCTAAGTGCCTCCTAATGCATCCATTGTTTATATTTATTCTACTTAGTGCATATTGAGGTACTCTGACACCTCCATTCCTTATAGCCTTTATTTAAAAGTGTTTGACATCCTAGTTGGCTTTCAATACCTGAGATAACATGCATTACTCCAGAAAGGGGTGAAAGGGAGAGAAAAAATATTCATTCAAATTACCAGGGAAAGTATATGAAATGCTCCCCTTATGCAGCCTGGAAATCAAAACCAAATTTTTTCTGACTACAAATGTGAAAGCACTAGAAGATTTAGTAGTTACATTTAAGACTGAGAAAAGAGATGTTTAAGCTGGAAATGATGAAAGGATTTTTAATTAAAGCAGCATGAAAGATGGCTCTGCAATTTACTGTGATTGTTTTCATCATACAGTCTGTAACTTCAGTATATCCTGGGGAGGTTGTGAAGCCCAGTTCTCCATTCCCTCTGTTCAGCTTGCTTGCTGAGTTTTCCATTCATTACAGGGCCTTGTCTGTAAGAGCTGTCCAATTTCCCTCTGTCCTTGCCACTCTTTGGATGGCAATGATTATGAATGGGCCTTAGTAATAGTGCCTACTTTTCTCTCTCACTCTCTGTCCTACTTTCAAAGATAAAAATTGCTTGTTACCATAGTAAATAAAGATGCCATGCAAACACAAGAAAACGTTTCTATGTGACATGTATTGCACCTAGAAAGGTTAGGCAGTCCCCATATACCCAATATCAGCCAATAATTGGTGTATTTAATAAAAAATAAACTTCTTTCTAAATCACACAGAACTCAGGAGATGATTCCCAACATCAAATTAGCTATAATGCCTTTTATGGCTGCTGCATATTAAAATCTAAGACAGCACTTAGGGTCTGGTGTCAAGATAGAGGGGGAGATGGGCTGTATTAATTATTTTCATTTTGTTAATCATTTCACAATGTATATGTATATGAAAACATCATGTTGTACATTTTACAGGTGTATGATTGTATTTGTCAGTTATTTCTCAATAAAGTTAAAAAACACAGGGTTTAAGCTTTTACATTCATTTGCTCATATAACATGTTATGTAATGGGGAATTAGAAAGTAAAAACGTACATCCCCAAACATCTTCTTGTTGTTTTGGGTCACTTACACCAAAACCCTCTTATAGCATATCCTAGTTTCTATAGTAGTTCATGCTCCCTCCTATCTTTTATCTCCACAATGATTCTCTCCGAATTTAAATCCTATCCATGCTTTAAGGTTTATTCTTACGCACAGTCTTTCCATTCAATTATATTTCTTACTTCCCCAGATCTTCAGAATGTATAGTTAATATCATCTAATTTGACATGTGCTCATGTGTTAGTTGTGTCATTATCTAAGAATTTTATTTTATTTTTATTTTTAATTTTTTGGGTAGTTCCCTGGCTGAGAATCGAACCCAGGCCATGGCATTGAGAGTGCTGAAGCCACTACACCACCAGGGAACCCCCATCTAAGAATTTTAGATGAATTATCCTTGGGTCTTAAAACATCAATGAACACCTCGTTCTGGAAGGAACTCACTCTTCTGCTACTTTTACTCTTATAGTTGGACTCACTGAAGTCTTGTCGATACTTTGGTATCTAAATTTTTAAAATAGAAAAACTCATAGAATATAAGCATATTAGAGTTAGAGAGTTGAGTACAATCTCTTAATAATGTATTATTTCTCTTTCATCTCCACAACATTTCAGACAGGTGATCTTTCAGGTTCTGCTTGAAACTTTCCAAAAAAAAGAAGTTTGTTAAACTTCAGGATAGTTCATTTAATTTTGGACAGCTTTAAATGTTATAAATTTCTTCCTAATTATGGCCTAAGGTTTTCTTCAGTAACTTCCATTTAATGGCCAAATTCTACTTGCAGAAATGAGGTACACGTAAGTTTAATTCTTTCTTTTTGAAACATTCTTTTACATGGTTGAAGGCAAATAAGAATGCATTGCTAGGAGTACAATCAGAATGGAACCTGCCAGCAGAGGAAGAACCAGGCAACTCCAACTCATCACCTCAAAAACAGAAACTTTAGCTCAATCCAAAACATACTTGTTGAGCCTCTTATGCCCCAGAGAGCTATGAATCCTGGAATAGTCACCTCTCTATAAATAGAGGAGTCACCTATTGCTGGAGTCTCAAAGCCAAAAGGAACATTCCATTAAAAAGAAACCTTGACTTAGAAATCTTTACTGCATGATTTGCAACCGCCTTGATGAAACAAGCAGGTACTGCAACAATGCCATGGCATGAACTGGTTAGATACACCTCAAGTGTATTCAAAGTTGACTTGACAGTTTTTGATCAATTGAATAAAACCCATGAAGATGCAAATACATTAATGAAAATGGAAAATTATAATATCCATCATATCAGAGGTAAATCTTGTTTCCACTGACTAAGGGCAGGTTGAGGTGCATTGAAAATGCGTTGGCCTGATGTCCATAGGATTTGGTCTCTAGGCTTGGTTTTGTTCATTAACTTGCATAAGTTATTGGATACATAGTTTTCAATTTCTTCAATTGTAAATTGAGGAACTAGGAGTGGTTGACCAAGGCTGCTTGAAGCTCTAACTTTTCCCATTGTTAAGCACTCTTGAATTCTTCTATGTAATCACTCTGGTCCCTTAGAAAAGTTTTCCAAAATTTTGCTGAAAATAGAAACTGCCAATTGTGACTGTAATTAATACTATCGATCTGTTCTATAAAAAGTCTATAAACATCAAAGAAAAATCATCTTATAATGATTGACTACCTTCAATGCTTACTTGTTTGTCCCAAATTATACACTTTTTAAATTCTAGTAATTTCCCAAGTTCCTAGAATTATGCTCTATTTCACACATAATTTGAATTCAATGGGGCCTTAGAGATTGCAACTCCCTTATTTTACAGTTCAGATTTACTGAGTTCTAGTCCAGAGTTTCTTCTATTATACCATCACTTAACAACGCAATTTTCAAAAAATAATGGATTTTTTTCATAATGTTAAAAATCCACCTTCTAATTTACCTGTCTTATATACTTGGTGATTCTTACTGTGGAGAACCAATCCCCTATTTCTGAAGCCGTGTCTAATTGCAATTATCCAGGTGTTATAAACCTTTACAATCCTGCTTTTTCTATAGTTGCTTGCTTAATTGAAGGAAATGAAAAGTAAAAACCCTGATGGAAGAGTAATCAAAGCTTGAAATATGCATTTAGACTGCTTAGAGTAACAGAATTCACAAACTAATTACTAGTTCATCATATGTTCTGTGCTGTGTGATTCTGGACTGAAAGAAGCTGCCACATATGATTTTCTCTCTTTAGGCCCAAGTCGGTTTGACAGGCAAATGTGTGCCAAAGCCACACAATTTTTCATCTTCATAAAGTAGAAGAGGCACAGTCATAAAAGGCAGAGTAATGCTACTGCCTTCAGGGTTATAATGGTGAAAACTCTTGTCCCTGAACAACCTGGGACAAGTTGCTCATTCTCAGGCATAAAAAAGAGAAAATAACTGAAAATTTTCAGCCCTTTGCAATTTTATTCCCTGCAATAACCATTTCTCCAAATGAGATGCTCAGGCACAAGTGCCTGGGAGGTATTTTATAATACATTTACTCTATATCATTTTGCAACAAAATTTCTGTCCAGTTTTGATATTATGAGGAGTTGTTTAGTAATTTCTGTATGGACAGAACTAAGTAAGGCAGTAAAATTGTAGCAGCACATATTTATAAATAACATTAACGGAACTCTCTCAATTGCATAAATAAGGGATTCTAGGGGTGCTGGGGATCTGCAAATGGATATTTTGAGGATTCATGTATATGAATTATAGAACTGAATTTCTGTTTACTTTAGGTGGTCAATTATGAATAGATTGAAAAAAGCTATCTACTTCCATTCCCAGAGCTTCCCCCTCCCCCTTATCCTCCTTCCTTTTCTTACTTCCAGAATGATAACAAGGACAAAGGGACCAAAAAAAAGAAAAGAAAAGCAGAAATCTGAGGATGGTTCATTCTGCCCAGAAATAGTGACAGAAACAGTTTGTGTAAATCAAAACTTATAGTATTTTATATGTGGGACTCAGCCATTTCACTTCAAGGTGTTATCTCAAGTAAATTATTTGACAAGTGTGAAAAGATGTTTATGGAAAGATCTTAACTACAGTGGTATTATTCAATTCAAAAATGTTAGAAAACCCATGTTGTGGAGGAAAATTTTTCCTGTACCCTTCAAGGTTCTTCTGGCTGGTATAATAATCTAATTGACATAAAACAGATTAGCAAGAAAGAAACAAATAAAATTTATAATAATATGAGTAACTTAATTGGATACACGAGAGAGACCCAGGAAAAACTACGTAATTTGCCAAAACAGTGGAAGCCATCACCTCAAATACCATCTTCAGCTAAAGACAAAAGAAGAGATTGGTGGTAGAGAGTCAGTCATGGGAGGTTTTCTTCGTAAAACACAGTAAGCAATGGTAGGGTTGAATGTGAAGGCAGCCCTGGCACAGTGAGCAAAACACCCTTAAAAATGGAGAATTCCCTTACAAATGCAAATGTGCTTTTATAAATGGTAGCCTCTACTTGATTTTCAGAACTTTTTTGATGCCTGGTGTTTATCAAAATTAACCAGCCTAAAACAATAAATATTCCCAAAGAGGCATATTTTGGAGTGGCAAACACCCTTCACCCACTGTGTGTCAGGAATTAGTTAGGTATCCAACTTTTAAAAACTAAGTTGACATAGGTGTATAGACACAAGTAATCAGTAATTATGTAGTACAATAAGTGCTGTGCTAGTGTTAGCAGACCAAGTCAGATTCAGGTATTCAGCAGTTTCCAGCCAGAAGACAACTCTGAGATTTTATGATAAGGTGTTACCTGGTGTTAGGGTTCTCGGATTTCCCAAGATACATATCGAGATGAAACCCCAGAAAAATTTCAGACAGATTTTAGTAAGCTTGTGCTCAAGTGCAGGGAGGCAGCACACAGAGGAAAGGGACATCCTCTGAAGTAACTCAGGACTTGCCCTGCCTGGCTGCTTTTTATAAGCTAGGGACAAACAGGAAAATGTGAGCTTTTTGAAATGGAGGGTTTCCTTAACTGGCTAAGTTGCCTGGTAACCATGTTCATGACTGTGCAATGGAGCAAGATGGAGGACTGTCATGCCATTACATGCCTGGCATTATTGTCATGCCAGGGAGCTTGTAAAGTGGTCAGACCTTTATCAACTGCTCATGGAGAATTATGGTTTCAACATCAGTATGCAAGTAAATGGTTAGAAGGGAGATAAAAATCAGCTACTTCTGCATTTTTGCATAGAGAGTGAAGGAGTGGTGGCATTCCTTTAGCCCTGGGCCCAAGTCCCTATGCTGTCTCAAAGGAATGTGATTTATTGAGAACCAGCAGACAAGGACACACGGAGGACAATGGGGGTCATGTCCCCAAAGAGACTTGTCCTGAAATAAAGGATCAGATTTGTCTTTATTCAGGGAGATCATGCAAAAACATGGAGGTGAGCTTCATCATCACACGTATAAGTGGGGACATTCCTGTAGATGCACAGTTAGAAAATGTGGCCTGTACATACATCACTGTAAATACATATGTTTTACACACACACACACACACACACACACACACACACACAGCACACATAGCTTAGCATAGACTTCATATATATGTTAGGTTACAATAGAGGCCTTTTAGGTAGGCTGACCATAGGTACCATTTTAAACCAGACAGTAAGTTCTGTTCTTTTTTTCTTTTTCTATCCCATTTAAAATGGTACCTATGGTCAGCCTAGTGTTACCAGGCTAAATCCAAGGTGTTAGTAGGCTGATCATAGGTGCCATTTTAAATGGGACAGAAAAAAAACAGTACTGTCCTGTTTAAAACAGCATGTACAGCCAGGCTACTTTTAAGGGTGATAGTGGCTTGTAGAATGGCCACCCAAAAAAGATCAAAACATGAGTGTACAGGAAAAGCTTTGTGATATTGTGATTTATAATAAGAAATATATATTTTAAGTTTTATGCTCTTTTCTGGCACGGAGCTTCTGAAACCCTTGGAATTTCCTAAGCGATAAGAGTAATAAAGTTCTTTTGTTATGTTAATGAGGTGAATTTTGGAAAGCACCTAAGGATAGGGGCTGGTAGCCAGAGGAGCCAATTTTGGGATTAAAGGGTTGGAACTTTCAGGTTCCCCCTCACCCATGGGGGAGGGACAAGGGAATGGATGACCAATCAATAGCTCTTAGCTAATGAGTTAATCAGTCGTGTCTATGTAATGAAGCCTCCATCAAAACCCAATAGGGAGGCTTCCAGGTTGAGGAACAGAGGGCAGTTGTGGGACTTGGTGCACTTAGAGAGAGCATGGATGTCCCACACCCCTTCCCATGCACCGTGCCCTATGCATCTCCTTCACTGACTGCTCCCGAGTCATAACCTGCTAAAAGATAACTGGAAGCTTATCAGAAATTTTAAGAGTTTTTTTGAGCAAAAATTGATTTAGATCAGGCAGCATTGTCCAATCTGGGAAATAGAAATGAGCTCTGAGGAGCCGTACAAATGAAAGATTTTTACTGGCAGCAAAGAGTGAGAACAAGGACGTCATACTAGGCAAAATAAGTGGGTTGGTTATTGCAAGTTTTTCTTTCTTTCTTTTTTTTTTTTTTTTTTTTTTTTTTTTTTTTTTTTTTTTTTTTTTTTTTTTTTTTTTTTTTTTTTTTTTTTTTTTTTTTTTTTTTTTTTTGTAGGGGATGGCATGAGACAACTAGCATAGCCTAAAAGTGGGCTGGATGCTAGAAAGGTGAGAAAATGAGATCTGGTCAACCTGAGTAATTTTGTTACTGTGGGCAGGGACACGTCATCAGCTCTCACAAAGCAAATCAAAGTCAGCATTTGAATTTAAATCCAGGTATGTCAGACTCTAAAGCTTGAGCTTTACTTGTTTTTATTTTTATTTTTTTATTATGTTATTTTGCTATCCACATCTGCCCTGACTTTTGATGCAGATGAGAATGAAATAGTAAAGAGAATTCAAAATCCTGGTGACAATTTACAAGCTATAAAAACTGCAGAAAATATGCATGTAGGATGGTCCAAAAATGAATAACTATTATGCTGGGAATTGTCATCTCATTATAAATGTCTCCTTTCTGATCTCCATCCTTCACTCTCTGTTAATAATTCAAGCATTTAAATTTTTATTGGAGTGCAAGTTGGCATGCAAGACATGAGGCTGACTTCACAACTGTCATATTCAAAATTGGAATGGAATGACTCCTTCTCTGCTTCTCATCAAGTCACCCATTTGTACTACCTAAAATGCCTAATGGGAAGGAGAGATGCGCTTGACAGGAGGAAAATCTTACGAAGTTAACATTTTTAGTGCAATCAAACTAAATGTCCATTGGATTTCAGTTTAAAATGGCTCCGGGCTGGTTGCTGCTGGCGCATCAGCTTCCAAATTTCTGCCAAAATACCAATGGAAACACAGAAAAAGACGAAAATACACCTTATCTCCAAAAATTGAAACTTAAAAAGAGCCTACTGTCAGAACTGGAGAATGCTGACTAAATGCAAGCCCAAGGAAGCACGATAGGAAAATATAATTGTTAGTGGATCAATGCCTGCTTTTAGGAAACTGAGAACACCTTTCCTCTTGGAAAGAGATATGAAATCTTGTATTTTATCCCTTCCTGCACTATCTATGAATCAGTCTTAGAGTTTGTAAGTACCCCTTTGAGGTGTGTGTGTGTGTGTGTGTGTGTGTGTGTGTGTACCCTTATTTTGTAGCAGCCAAAACATTCCATTCATGCCCCTTTGCACCTCTTTCTATAGTCAGAGATGTTATTAATAATCCCAGAAAATAAGAGAGC
Organism: Lyroderma lyra; assembly: GCA_004026885.1. Classification (NCBI taxonomy): domain Eukaryota; kingdom Metazoa; phylum Chordata; class Mammalia; order Chiroptera; family Megadermatidae; genus Lyroderma; species Lyroderma lyra. The sequence goes on from PVJL010004606.1 coordinate 82,475, forward strand.
CAGAGACAGTAGGAGGTGTCCTGTGTCATGCACTGAGCTTCCCCGTCAGATTCTATTTGAATAAGTAATCTTCCCACTATTTCTGCTGCTGCTGCTGCTGCTGGGGCTGCGTAATCAGGGACTTGATAAGTGGAGAAAGTGGCAAATCCTACTATGAGCATTAGATACTCCCAACTGGATTAGTAAAACAGGGTGACGAATAAGCTAAAAGGGTCTCGCCTTTAGGGTGAGCTTGAAGATATTTATAAGCACTGTACTGCTGTGGCCAGCTGTCTCCGAAGATGTTCATTCTGGATGTCAAGGGCCTGCATCTACTGATACTGAGCCTGCGTCCTGGCTCTGAAACTTAAGTCTGTGTGGCCTCAGGGCTGCTGCTGAACTTCTCTGAGTCTCAGCTTCCTCATCTGTAAGCTGGAGCTTATTACACTCATTTTAACAAGTTATTATAATAATTAAATATTATAATAGGGGTGATTGGACACCATAAAGCAAAGGTAAGAGCTTGTCATTATTATGTCTTCTCTTCTTAAAGTTTAGTGTACATATTTTACATTGCAAAGCAGCCCTACACTGGTGATGGTACTGTCCTCCAAACTATGACAACATTTAGGATCTGGGCCACTCAATGACTTACGTAGGAATTGTTCATCTTTTTGTATTTGTTTACTTCCTTCCCTCCAACCAGGCTGTGGGCTCATTTAGGGTACAGCCCAATTTTTAGACTTGTTTTTATCCCCTTCTGCACTCCATTGCCCTGTAGTTACTAAAGCCTTGAGAAATGCAAGTTGATGACCATGGCCATCAGTTTCAGTTCTAGAATTATTTAGGTATTCTCCTACCATAGACAAGGACGTATTTTCCTTCTTGGATATGAATCTCTAATGTTAATAGCATTCTCCATGTTTCAGCAGGAATATTTCCTATGATGTGTAAGGTCTCTGAAGGTGGGACTGCTTTAAAGATGTTTTATTTGTTTAGATCTGTCCATTGTGTATAGCCAACTGTGTACAGATATAGGCTTAATAAATAAATTTGATAAAAATTTCTCCAGTGATGAAGGTGCAATCTTTAGCCAGAAGGTGCCATAAAAGTCTCAAACCTATATTTGGTGTTGATATGTGACAAAAAGAAAATGTAAGTACTCTATAACAAAGCATTTGCTATTCTAATTCAAAGTGCTAGCCATTATAACAATTTATTACAAAACATTTTCATGTTGCTATATATTTTGCCAAGGATGATGCTGGTCCTTTTTATTCAGTTTATTATGTTTTATTAGGTTCCTGTACTATGCTGCTGTTCATTTGCAAGAACTACATTTCCCAGTTGTATAAATTGAGGAGTCATTTGTCTTCTGAAAGACCCGTGGAAGTGGCAAGGTAGTATAAGTTTAAGTTTTAGTCGTTTCTCCTTTCTCCTTATATGTCCTTCAGGGAGATGCCATACCTTCTACGGGCCTCTGCCACTTTAACACTCAAGCTCTTCATAGACTTTAGCTATCGTAAACACCACACACTATATCCCTTTAGTTTGAGCAAAAATAGTCTTTTGTCATTTTCTGACATCTTTGCCTTTGAGCCTTTTTTATGTTCTAAGGTGGTCTTGATTGATCATCGACTTGAACCTAAAATGTAGCCCCTGCTGCTGCCTCTTTGCTCCACCTTTTCCTTCTCTTTCTTGTCATATTCTATCACTAGTTTTGATTCCCCTTCTCTGCCTCAGAATCTCATTCCCCCCTCCTTTTTTTAGAAACTCTTTTCCCCCCTCTATTATTAGCCAAAGAAAAGAAAATTAATCCTTGTACAACCTGCCAAGTGGGTCTACAAAAGAGAAAAATTAAAATGAGGAAAAAAAGCAGAGAGTTGACGGTTTCTGAAACAATCTCAACCAGATACTGTCAATCCTTTGATCACATGGGAAGCTTTATCAAACCCCTGATGCCTGGCCCACATCTGCATCAGGTTCTGTGGGGGTGGGATCTAGCCAAAGGTGGGAGTAAGAACTGCTGTACTTCATAGCCTTTTCTTTGGGAGGGGGGTAGTTCCCTGGCTGGGAACCAAACCCAGGCTGCAGCATTGAGAGTACCGAAGCCTAGCCACTACACCACCAGGGAACTTCCCACTTCATGGCCTTTTCATTTCCCGATCAGTGGCATTTGGTGTCTGGCAGCTAGAAGCAACAAAGAACTACTGAGTGCCAACGCCTGGACAAGATGGCACTGCACCCCAGCTGATGGGAGCTAGGAGGTCTCTCTTGCGTGCTATTTCTACTCCTTGGGGTCACTGCTCAGTAAAGAAGCTCGCTTTTCAGGTTTTCCTCAGTGATGGAGGCTTGGTGATGTTATACCCATGGTATGTGATTCCCTCTGGCACAGAAAGGACATGGACACACTCCCTACAGGCCATTTAAAGGTAGGTTGGCCACTGGTACCATTTTAAAATGGACAGTACCCTTTTTCTGTCCCACTTAAAACAGTATGTATGGTCAGCCTACTGACACCTTGAATTTAACCCAGGGAGACTAGGCCGACCATACGTACCATTTTAAACAGGACAGAAAAAAACAGTACTGGCCTGTTTAAAATAGTATGTATGGTCAGCCTATTCAACGGGGCATCTTTTTTTAAAAAAATGTAATTTGTGAAGTATAAGGGTAAAAGCATATGTATTGATTTCTGTAGTATTATCTGGAATGATTCCCATCCATTAACTGCTTCTTGACTGGGTAGGAGGTTCTCACATCTGCCAAGGAAGGAGCGCCACGCTACCCTTGGCTCCACGTTTGGTGCGAACCAGTCGCTCGCCATGTGGTCCCATCTTCTGTCTCCCACCCTAGCTTTCCATATGGAAGTTCCACAGTGTGGGCCTTTTCCCTTTGTCCGCTGCTGCCAATGGCTTCTGCCTCCTCACACCCTCCCACTCAAGCTTTGTCCCTGTGGTGCATTTGCCTGCTCATCGCCATCTGTCTCTCACTTTCTGCTGCCTGGGGAAGTTCCATGATGTATGGCTTCTGAGAGAAGTTCTCCTTCCATCACGTCTTTCGTTCCAGAGCCACACTTCCAACATCCCGTAGGCCTCTCAGCAGGATAACCTGAGGCCCAGCCCCCCGCTCCTCTCCACCCTTGCCACAATTATCTAAGAACTGATTCTGCTCTCAGGTCCCCAACGAGAGTGTGGTGCTTCTAAATAGCCAGGGATGCAGGATGCTTCTCTGAGTGGTAAAGGCAGGACACAAAAGGGCTGATCATCTCAGTGTGACCTGGGTCCTGCTGAGCCCTAAATGAGCCATTCATTCAATGTGACATCTGGAGCAATGGAGTCAAAGCTCTCAGGGAAGTGCTTGTTCACTTAAGGAAGACAGGAAGCTGTGATTGCAGACTTTCCCTCAGTCACTCAAAAAGCAGGAGGGAAAGGCGAGGGTTAGCATCTGGACTCTGCAAATTGTAAAACCATGGCTCTGTTTTTGAAAGGGTGAAGAGAAAGCTTTCCAAGGTTTCAGAAATGGAGATATAACCTAGAGGTCCAAGGGTGCTGGAAAACCCTGAAATTATGTACAGTGTTTTGTTGGTTTGTGCATTTATACATTTTCCTAAGTCTATAATTTTAATTATATATCCCACATCCCACCCAATGGTAAGAACATTGCTTTAGGAAAGAATACAGACAGAGAGTTATGGAGTTCTGAGTATGAGGTTGAGTTCATGATATTTTTCTTTTCAAACTGCAGGACAGAGCTTGGGGCACAGAGCATACTCAGAAAGTATTTGTCACATTACTTCCTGTCACTTCCACAGACTCTGAAGACAGAAAATGCAAAGGGACCATATGTGAGATTCACTCAGGAGCCTAGCTGGGAATTCAAAAGGCGTAGAATCTGATTCTAGTTCTACTACCCATTTCTCCATTTCTGTGACTTAGTGCAGGAAATTTCACTTCTTTGGGCTTTGTCTTCCTCCTCAGGGTTTGGTTTATATAATCTCAGAACTACCATTCAGTTCTGAAAGTCAAGGAGCCTGTTCTTATACACAACAGAGTTAGAATTATTTTAGAATTTTAGCAAAATGAGAGAGCCTAACTCTTTCATTATGTGTGGAGAACTTGGACTGTCATAGGGATTAGAAGAATAAGCACAAGGTATCTTTGTATTCTCTAACACTGAAGTAAAAATCTTGTTCTTTATTTCATGTTATAGAAGGTATTGGCCCAATCATATTACCACAAAGTTGAGCATCAACTCTGTGCCTAAAATTGGACTGAGTAGTAGTGAAATACCTGGGTCATTTTCTCAAGTATTTTGAAACTTTGCAGAGAAGATTCAGACATATTAGACAGGGAGAAGGCAATTAATTACTAAACTGCAAGGCAGCAATTATAATTGCAATAACTTTGAACACTGGAGTGATCCCAGAGGCATCCGGTGGAAGGTGGGGCTTAAATTGAGTCTTCAGTGTTGGGCGGAATTGAAATAAGTGGTGAAAGGAAGATCATCTTAGTGGCCGTGGATGACAATGGAGGTGAGGATAAACAAAATGTTAAGAGAGAGACAGACTCATCTACCTGACAAAAGCAGAGGTTATTTTGGGGGGAAATGTGAGTTTTTTAGTTTGGTGAGCCTTGAAGGGCTGAAAGAAAGTTTGGGGCATTGCATCTACCTGGAGAAGCTGCTTTAAATTGTTGAGCAGGTGGCCAGTGATGGGGTATGGCCCTGGGGACCATTAGGGTACACTGTGGATTGGAGACTGGGGTGCTGCTGCCATGATGTACATGTGCTTTGATAAGAGCTAGTACAATACAGTGCACTCTCTGTTAACCAGAAATCAAGCAACCGGAACTTTCAAACACCAGGCAACATTTTATTTTATCCAGCATCTACCAATCTCCATGAGTGCTGGTTAACTGAGAGTCTACTGTATTAGAAGCAGAGGAAAGAGGACAACACTCTGGAATCTACAGTAGCAGCAGCTGACATTGCTCAAGGAGTGTTAGGACTCAGTATGTGTGTGGTTAAGGAACCCGATAGGAGCCACACTGTTCTCTGCTGATACCTGCAGTCGGGGGTTGGACTCCTTGTTTTTTTCCAGGGACATCCTGAATCTAAAAGTCCCAGTGATCCCTGTTTTTCATCATTTATAGGGCTTACGCTATTGACCAGAGGAGTGGTAAACCCAGAGCCACCCGTTTTTCTTTCTTAACTCCCTTATGCCCAACGGCACTTAACTAAGGTGCCCCAGTGGTGAGGGGAGAACTCTGTGGCTGTTAGAGGTTGTTCTGAACATATTAGTGGCCGGTCAGTCTCTGTGCTTAAATTTTAAGAGGTAGGGTTAGAGGTCACCCCTCACCTAATATTAGGGAAGAGTGTGTCAGGAAAAAGATGGAACATCATCCAGCCTTTTTAGGGAAAAACAAAACAAAACAAAACAAAAGCAAAAATAAACAAAACCAAAACAAAACATTTTGCCCTTAAATCATTAGAACCTTATCAAAACAAAGATTTTAAATTGCTTATTTTGGGAGTTCCCTGAGGGTGTAGTGGCTTAAGGCTTCAGCGCTGGCGCTGTCAGCACTGCGGCCTGGGTTCGATTCCCAGTCAGGGAGCTACCCACATACCAAAAATAAATAAATAAATAAATAAATAAATAAATAAATAAATAAATAAATAAATAAATAAATAAATTGCTTATTTCCTGTGGCACAAAAGACTTGATACAAAACCATTGTTGCTGTTGCTGTTATTGCTAATGAAATGGTTGATGGTGAATTTTTTCTAAGTTGACTACTCTACCATGAGTGGCTCAGCAGTGGCCCACCCTCTATTTCAGGGTGGAGAGAGAGTTGAGTTTCATTCCTGGCAGCTGTGTGAATAAGCTGCCTCCCTGTTGAATAAGCCTGCAGTATGTCTGACGGAGGAGACATCTAAGATGCCTTTTTATCTCCAAGTTCTGGGGGACCGTTATGATATGGAGAATCAGTAGAAGAATCAGTGTTGTCTGTACAAATATGGAGCCCCTTCTAGAGGAAAAAATTCGTCAAATATGAAAAGGAGAGAAAATCCTGGCAGTGTCCAGTTGAGGAGTAGCTAAGGGTTGGAGTGGTGCCCTGGACAGGACAGCATGATACTACAAAAAGGCTTTATTGCTGAAGGAAATGCTGAGCCACGTGGGAGGATCACAAAATTTACCCCCAAAGAGTGAGAATCAATAGAATTCCAGCATTTGAAAAAAAAAGCTCTGAGCAGGAAATAAGAATTGGAGAAAAATACCAAAGCAGATAAATTGAGGTTCTAGTTCCTCTAGGCAAAGGCTATACAAAGGTTAGTCAAAAGGAGTCTTTTATTAAATGTAGAAAGTCTGTTTCTCAGATTTGTGTTAATTCTTTCTCTTGATTTAGAACTGAATTAAGTGGATGATAGAGAACACCAGGTTCATGAACCTGCATTCTCAGGTAGGTAACATATGTGGACAAAATTATGTCTGTTCTAGTCAAACCCTGTAAGAATAACCATTGTCATCCCTTACTGAGCATGTACTATATGAGGTCTGACAATTAAGTACACAAACTCATTCTAGAAAAACTGCTACATACCTCATTGCTATCACTAAGGTCACCTTCAAAGTCCTCCCCTCGGGAAGCTATGCACTGATGCCAGAGCCTAATCCACCCTTTAAAGCAATTTTGGAACTCTTTCTGTATGGCCATCAAAGCTGTCATCATATTACCCTTGATGGACTGAATGTCATCAAAATGTCTTCCTTTCAATATTTCCTTTATCTTCGGGTAAAGAAAAAAATCACTGGGGGCCGGATCAGGTGAGTAGGGAGGGTGTTCCAATACAGTTATTTGTGTACTGGCTAGAAACCCTCTCACAGACGGTGCTCTGTGAGCTGGTACATTGGTGTGATGCAAGAGCCATGAGTTGTTGACAAAAGGTCATTTTGTCTAACTTTTTCATGTAGCCTTTTCAACACTTCCAAATTGTAAACCTGGTTGACTGTCCAATTGGTACAAATTCATAATGAACAGTCCCTCCGATATCAAAAAGGTTAGCAACATCATCTTGACTTGATTTGGATTGACAGAACTTTTTTGGTTGTGGAGAACTGGCTGACTTCCATTGTGCGCTTTGATACTTTGTTTCAGAGTCATATTGGTACACCCATATTTCATCACCTGTGATACTTTGATTCTCCTTTGCCTTTTTTCATTGGTGAGCTCCTTTGGCACCATTTTTGCACACACCTTTCTCATGCCAAGATTTGCAGTTAAGATTTTCCTAATTGTTTACTTGGTCTGTTATGCCTCTCACAGTCAGCCGGTGATTTTGACCCACAATCCAACAAATTTTTGCAATGTTTTTGTCAGTTCTGCTTGTGACTGGCTGCCCTGACCTCTCTCATCAGTAACGCTTTCTCTCCCCTCAGAAAAATGTTTAATCCATTTGTACACTGCCATTTTCTTCATGGCATTATCCCCATAAACTTGGACTAACATGTCCCTGATTTCACTTCCACTCTTGCTAAGTTTAATAAGAAATTTAATGTTTGTTTGTTGCTCAAATTCAAGCTCCAACATTCTTGCGACGACACACAAAAACACGCAACAGCAATAATGAACACCACTCAGCAAGACATCACCACACATCGACACGAACACAGCTGTGAGACACAGGTACACCAAGGTTATGACACCTTACTGAGTTGTTTGTACAGTGCTGTCACAGTAAGCACAAGGTGGGAAGTTCACAAACTTAATTGTCAGACCTCGTATGTCAGAATGATTGCATTTTGTCTTCATGGAATCCCTGTAAGGTAAATATTATTTCCCCCATACCTAGATAAAGATCGTATGGTGTAAAACTTTCTTATCTGTGTACTGCTAATAGTATTTTGAGATAATTCATGTAAATCACTTATCCGCTTTCTACTACTGCACCATAGCCCATACTTTCTAATTCCCAGAGCAAATGCCAGCCTAGTCTCTCTGTCTCTAAACCCCACCTGTCTCTTGCTGGGATTAAGGGAACAGCAGTCTAAGAGCTTGTTTTGCTTCCCGTTACCTTTTCCAGTAGATTCTCTACTGGGCATTTAGGAAAGTCAGATACTGCTACTCTTCTGTCAGAGATCATTAGTTGTCTAAAAATCTTCACATAATCTCCTCCTAAATTAGCTTTCAAAGTCATCTCCTACTGTTTTACCCTCTACTTGGCTCCAGTCACAAAGACCTCCCCCGCTGTCCTTTAAAAATGGGACTCATTGTCATCTTAGGGCCTTTGCTATTACCTCTGTCAGAAATGCTTTCTCCTTAATTGCTTTTTCTTTTCTTTCCCTTCCTTTAGAGCCTTTTGCTTAAATGAAACCTTCCCAGACCGTCCTATTTTAAATTGCATTTCCTGCTTGCCCAATACTCCTCATCTTTCTTCTCACAGCAAGTGTATCTGACATGCTAAATAGTTTGCATACGTATGAAAGTATCTGCTGCTGCTTTCCCCCCTTGGATACATGTTATGCCAAGGCTTATATCCTCCTCTGTGCCCAGCACATTATCAGATGCTCCCACTTTGTGTTGAATGTTGAATGAATGAACTCTCTTATCTGCACTGACCTGTAATGACACTCCCATGAATCTAGAGTCTCGTTCCTGTACTCGAGGACAGGATATTGCTTCCAGTTGTTTTTGTATTTTTTTTCTGAAATCCCTTTGCAAATTAGACAAACCAGAATCTACCAGCCTGTGGCCAAAGTAAACAATAGTTACAAACCCTGCTCATGCTGAGAAGCAGCCCACCATCTTCTTCCTCCCTTTGGCATTCACTGGGCCCTGGCAGAGAAAAGCTCAACAGAAGAGCATAATTAGGAGAAGAAAACCCACACCAAACAAACCCCACAAATAAAGAAAACTAGGTCATTGTTCCTAATATAAGGCAGAAGATCCCTGTTTCTAGCCAGGCTGTGTTCTACTTGTGTGAAAACATCATAATTAATTGAATTAATTTAATTCTGAATATTGTGTGCCTTTTAGCCTTTTAGAAATCTGCCTCTTTTTCTTTGCAGATGGCATATCTCGTGCCCACTCTGCATAGTTCCTGAGTACATGAAATGTCTGGATGCTGATATGTTTGAGGAATGCCCTTACTTAACCCTCCATGTGACACACACTTATGCCTACCTACTATGCATGGGCCAAACACAGCCCTTGCCTTCTGGAGGACCCTGAGGCTTCCTTTGAGAGTGCAGACTATACAGAAGATTCAGAAGCTTTGGTTAAAGCTAATAGAAGCTTCCTTCTCTACCTCATAAATGCTGTGGATGAACTGAACATTAACCCTCACTGAATAACCTTGAGAAAACATTATGAATGTACAGCAATCACAGTCCATCATACTTGCCAGTAACCCAGGACAAAGCAAGATGCGAATTACAGTGGCCATTACTGAAACATCGCACAGGACCCAAGAAAGATGACCTTTCCTGGGCTCTCTTGGTAGAGGACAGAAGATACAAAGCGGACCACAGCTGTAGCTGAAAGAACCACAAAGGAGGCATCTCATTTTCTTTCTCATCTCCAATCACAAAAAGAACTGGAATCATCTTCTTAGTTTCTGAGTTCTTATTTGCAGGTTGCAAAGATTTATTCATGCATTTTACACATTCTAAGAAATGTTGTGATATAAATCTGGCACAAGATTCAAGATGCTAGGATGATTTTGAAGAGTACCTCTATAATAAAATCATGTACTATGCAAGCAAAGGAAAAAATATAAAATACAAAATTTAAATGAAAATTAAGAAATATTTTCACCCTACTCCTCTTTCATCTAAACTATTACCCCTCACTTGCTTTTTCAAAAAGTTAAGTTATTAGTTTACATGTGAAATCTATGTTTGACATAAAACTGAGGCTGGTGGATAATGAGTCTCTCAGAGTCTCACGTGTAGCGGGGCCCCTGTGAGGTAAAGTATCTGACATTTTTGCCTCGAGTGTTTGTTCTACATACAATAGCTCAGGACTCTGAGGTTTTCTTCCAAAAGGCAATCCTAATACTCACCAAGGTACTGACTTTGTTTAATGTATTAGTCCTACAAAGGGTGAAAGAAAGTGTTATTTCACCCGAATAATTTCATAAACCTACATCAGGCTAGTTAGCAAAAGATAAATTGTTTATTTTGAACAAGTAGGTTTTCCCCAGAACACTATAAAAAATTATAATGTGTCTGTAGATCTACGTACAAGACTGACCCTAGAAGTGACAATAGACTTGTTGAAACATAATGTGCACGTATTATAAGTTACCACTCATGAAAAATATATTGGGGGTATAGAAAACTAACTCATAAATCATTCTATAAACCTAAGGCAACAAAATTATGAACCTTCAGGAATATTTGCCTTGGTTGTGGTCTGATCACCTTGCCAGGGAATAGTTGGGTATTCTTTTTTATTCTCTTTTATTACCCATCAACTTAGCTCATTTGCTTACCTTGAAAACTGCTTGCTGGTAGTTTCTTTCTTTCCCCCAAGACCTTACACTGTGAAAGACTTTAATATCCATGATTTGCTATGGCAGAGTGATGCCCCATGCATGTTAAAGTTACCTTCAGACTTAATGCTTCCTTTCCAGCTCACATCAGATATTGAAACTGATCTAAGAGATTTCACAGCCAGGAGTCAGCTATTTTCAATGACTTTCTCAGTAGCATTCAATCCTCTTTGACCTGCCTCTCTGCCTTTCATTTGTATTCTAGCCTAGCCCAAGGAGAGTGGTTGCCTGCCCCGGATTGCCTCTTACATGGTGTTGATTTAGTAGTAACACCGTCCTGTATAATTCATCTGCTTCTTGGGCTCATAATAACTTGGCTCATACAGTGTACATAACTGAGTATCTATCTAGGAACCTTGGCCCTAGGGCATTAAGAGCAGTAGAAGAAAATTCTTGCTCTAGAGATATTCCTTAACTTATGATTAAAAGGAGAGTTTCAGCCATGGCTGATTATGAACGGTATAAGAGGGTTTAGTTTTCTATGCGGTGTGATCTTGGGGGCCTTTGTGTATGCGTATTGGGGAGGGGGAGATAGGGGATTAAATTAAATGTAATGAATACCTACAGCGTGATAGATACTGGGACAAGCATTTTACATATGCTAATTTATTTCTCAAAACAACCGATAAGGAAACTGAGGCTCAGGGGGTTAAGTAGCATTCCCATGATCACACATCTAGGAAGTGGTAGAGAGGTTAAAACTTAATTCTGTCTGGTGTCAAATCCTGTATTATTTTCCCACTTGTCCTTAACCATTTCTCTTCTATTTTCCTACAGCATTGCCTCTATCTCCTGTCTCTGTCTCACCTGGTCCCCTACCAGTTTGATAGGATAGGCTAGTTTAGCTACAATAACAAACAGCCCTTATATCTCTGTGACAGACGGGTTTATTTCGCCTCCAACCTAATGTCTACTCTGTGTTAAACTCTGTGTCATCCTTAGTAAGAACCAGGCTGATGGAGCTACCACTACCTGGAATGGTGGGGTCACCATAGCAGACAGAAAAATTGCTGTGCCAAACCATGCACTGGTGATTACAACTTCTGCCCAGAATTGATCTGTATTTTTTTTGCTCACATTTCATGGCTGTGCCTAAGGACCTGAAAAATGCACTCTTACTATGTACACAGAGTTGGGAATATTTGGTAAGTAGCACTAGTGATAACTACACCTCTTCAGGCGCATGAAACTCTCACTGAATTTCTGCTAAATCGATAATGCTAGAGGTGATTTGACTAGCTATCAGTTGCAATCCCTCAGTCCACTTTTATGAATAATTGACCATGGAAAATTTATCAAAATAGTTAGGTGATGCTTGTTCAAAAGAGATGAATATGATTTGCAATATTTGTGAATGCATTTGGGAAGAAATGTTGAATGAATGGAAGTGTTTGCCAGGACTAGACCATGGATTCTACCAAGGAAAAGAAAGCAAGATTCGGCGGAAGCACAGATAACCTGGCATCGTCACTGCTTGGAGAGGCTTGAGCAAGTTCAAAATGGGTCATTTGCTGACCACCATGCTGCCATTCATTTTACAGGAAACTTCTTGATTCTTAAAGATTCTTCTGGCTGGCCAGGGAATACCTACAACGTGACCAGCTATCTTCTTTCCCAATTCCACATAACATAATCCCTGACAAAGGCAGAAAATAGTTATCCTATAAGGGCTGGAAAGATGATGAAAGGGATCAAAAAACCATAATCCACATTTTCATTTCCATTTCCTAATCCTCCCTCTGATATTGTTACTTTTTCTTCTGCCCAACAGGAAGCTGTTGGAGTTTATTCTGCTAAAGCATAACTTCTTTATCCAATTAGATTTTTGCTTAAATTAAGGATTTGTGTGTGTGTGCTTGTCTAAATTTTTAACATACATAAGTATGTATGGTTTATTAAAAACATCCAATTAAATGAATTAAAATTAGAGGGAAGAATTTCTTAAAGGGCCATCACACTCATTCTGCTATAAATCTCAGTATAGAATCAAGAGAGATTATTATTTTTTTACCACAATTATCCCATGGGAGGCATGATATTCAGAAAAGTTGTTCCTTTTCTCTTCCCCAGAAAAGCAAAAAAGGTCTTGTGGTTTTCTTGGGCCTGGAAATGTTTGTAGCTATTGGTTTCCCATCACTTTGAGATGTTTCAATACCTTTTGCTGAGATTCACAACACATACTCTGGTGGCTAAATGTTATGTAACTTTATATAGTATCTTATAATCTTCAAAGATTGACTGCTATTCATTTACTCACTTTATTTTTAAAGCAACTTTGGGAAGTAGCTTTACAACACGTGGGCCTACTGATACTCAGTGAGGGAAACGTGTCTGCTTTAGGACAGGCGTGTCCAACCTTTTGGCATCCCTGGGCCACATTGGGAGAATTGTCTTGGGCCGCACATAAAATATTTTAACACTAACATTAGCTGATGAGCTAAAAAAAAGGTCACAAAAAAATCTCATAATGTTTTAAGAATGTGCATTGGACTGCGTTCAAAGCTGTCCTGGGCTGCAGGTTGAACATGCCTGCTTTGGGGTCAGACAGCTAGTCAGGATCAAGGATGGATTGGCAAATGGAAATGAAAATGTGGATTTTTTTACCCCTCTTCCATGCAGTTCCCTTTGAGTTTTTATATATTCCTTTAACAATCTTTACCCTTCATTAGTACCATAACAGAAGAAGGCTCTAAGAATGTGCTGCCTTGTTAGTAATTTCTACTTACTAGTAATTTCCTCTTCTGTATTGTGAAGTTTATGATTTTTGTCTTTCATCTGCACAATGAACTATCATGATCTTTAAAATTAAGCCTGTATTTTTCTGTCTGGCATGCAAGCTTCCTCATACTCTAATCTCATCTCACATTCTTGGTTTTCCCATACTACTATGTCTCTGTGCACACGAAGCTCTTGCCTGAGAGGGTTGACTGATATCAGAATCTGCTCCATGATCTGCTGCCCCTGAACATCTGATTGTATTTTCTCTCAACCAGAAACATTCTGCCTCCAGATTACTATCTGTTGAAATTCTCGTCCTTGTAAATTCACCTCCTGACCTACCTCTTCCATGAATCTGTTACTGATTACAAATGTATATGAACTCTTTCTCTTATGAACAGTTTTCACTAATGTTAGTAGGATAGAATCTTTTGTTCTGAGGGCAAAGAAAGTCTCAGCACTGTGTCTCAGTCATAATCTTACCTTAATAATATTTGTTCAAATACAATGGTGCTTCTCAAATGTGTTGGTTCCAGGATTCTTGACACTTAAAAATTATTGAGGAGCCTAAATATTGTATCTGTGGATATTGGATATATAAATTAAACTGGAAAAATCTTAAATCAGAGAACTACTAAAACATAATTAAGTCATCACAAGCTATGGAAACACTGGAATGTTTCATTATATGCTTGGGAGAGAGGGAGAATACAAAAGACAAATAACTCCTTAGCATTATTATGTAAATATTCTCACCTTCCAGACTTCCTAAAAAGGTTTATAGGATCCTCAGGGGTCCCTAGGCCACACTTGAAACCCACTAAACTGGTGCTACACAAAGAATTTGCAACTAAGAGTCAAGAGCTCTGGGTTCAGGTCTTCTCTCTGACACAAACATATTGTATAACATTTATCTCATCTTTAAATATCTTCTCTAAAAGTCAGGGAATAGGGGCTACGTGATAATGAACCTTCTTCTAGCTTTAAGTGCAATCTTTATTCTATGAACACGAATGTCATGATACTTTCAAATGACTTCACATGAACAGATTCTGCTCTCACTAAGCATGAACCTTCTTGCTGACCATTGACCTGGTTCACTATAAATGTTACTGCCCTACCTAGAAAATCATAGGATATGTTTATGGCATGATACGAGGAAGGCAGGAGGCAGAAAAAAATCTCAGTCATCATTTTGAAATAAGGTTTCTTTCACCAGAGCTGTCATGCTAGGGCCCTATGGTGAGTGCATGCTAGGTCACGTGAAATATGAAGCTACAGGGGGAAGAACTGAAACTTGAAAAAATTTATAAAGTGCATGAACATTCCTTAGAATTAAGTTTTAGGCTCTTTAATTTTCCAGAGATGTCATAACAACCCTTATTTTGGCCCTCATGTGCAAACACCTGCCTCATCCCATACCAGGTTTCCACAATTAGCTCTTGTTATCGCCCCATTTCCTTTGCATCAAAAGAGGTGGAGATACAAAAGGAGCTCTTTACCATATCCAAATGTAGTGGTTTTAAAGTTGGGAGGTTTATCTTACCTGCAGAGGTACCCCCTGAGGAGCTAGGAGCCCCAGACCCACCCCAGGTTCAGGGTTCCAGTACCTGGAAGAAAATTATCCACAACTCTGGCTATGAAAACCAGCATAGATTGTGATTGAGTAAGATGGAGGACTATTGGAGTCCCAGGTGTTCCTCTTGAAGAGCCCACACCCAAGCTTACTTGCTGATGGACTCACTTGCTCCAATTTTCAGAGCTGGGGCAGCAACTCAAAAGGTACCAGGGACATACAGGGAGGAACTGAGTTTTCTGGCTTTCAGGATGAGGTCTGGAGGGGTAGCTTTATTCCAGACAGAAGTACTGCAAGAAGCAGTACTTCTTTGTTGAGACCTCCACCCACCCAGTGTGCAAACACAGGCAGCTGCCATATGTGAGTCTCTATTAACCTGGCTAACACTGTTCACCTTTCCCTGGTGTTTCCTTAAGATACCACCCCTATGAACTCGGGACTACACCCAAGCTGCTTCCAATGGCTTCTCCAAGCAAATATTCTGTCTTGGCTCATGCTGTAGACTTTCCTCAGATCTCTCAAATGTTCACAACCTCAAACAAGCAGCATGTGGTCTTGGCATGCCTCATACCTCTTGATAAGCAGCTCCAAGCATGGTAATAGTGACGGCCAGAAGGAGAACAGAGAGAAAAAAGAATTGAAAACCTATTTGAAAAAATAATGACAAAAAGTTCCCTACCCTTGTGAAGGAAATAGCTACACAAGCCCAAAAAGCACAGAGAATTTCCATCAAGATGAACCCAAAGAGGCCAAAACCAAGACACATCATAATTTAAAATGCTAAAGTTTAAAGACCAAGAAGGAATTTTAAAAGAAGCAAAAGAAAAGCAGTTATTTACCTACAAAAGGGCCCCTATAAGATAGTCAACTGATTTCTCAACAGAAATTTTGCATGCCAGAGAGATTGGCATGAATTATTCAAAGTGATAAATAGCAAGGACCTACAACCAAGATTACTTAACCCAACAAAGCTATCATTTAGAATGGAAGGACAGATAAAGTGCTTTCCAGAAAAAGCTAAAGGTATTCATCAACACCAAACCAGTATTACAAGAAATGTTAAATGAACATTTTTAAGAAGAAGAAGAAAAAAATTAAAAATATGAATAATAAAGTGGCAACAACTACATATCTACCAATAATTATTTTTATTATAAATGGATTAAATTCCAATAAAAAACATACAGTGACTGAATGGATAAAAACAACAAGACCCTCACATATGCTGCCTATAAGACACTCAGTTCAGACCAAAAGACACACACAGGCTAAAAGTAAAGGGATGAGAAAAGGTATTTCATGAAAATGGAAACAAAATATAACAAAACAATCTAGGGTAGCAATACTTATATCAGACAAAATAGAGCTTAAAACAAAGGCTATAACAGAAGAAAAAGCACCCAGTAATCCCACTTCTGGGTATTTATCTGAAGAAACCCAAAACACTACTTCAAAGGGACATACGCATCCATATGTTCATGAGAGCATTATTTACAATAGCCAAGATATGAAGGTAACCTGGCCGCGATTAATGGGTGAATGAATAAAGGAGAGGTGCTACATACATACAGTGAAATATTAGCCATAAAAATGAATGAAATCTTGCCATATGCAACAACAGGAATGGACCTAGTGTATATTATGCCAAGTGAAATAAGACAGAGAAAGACAAATACCATAAGATGGCACTTAGGAGTATATGTGGAATCTAAACAAAACAAAACAAAACAAACAATCAACAACAACAACAACAACAACAAAACAGCAACAAAGTCATAGACACAGAGAGCATTTTGATGGTTACCAAATGGGAGGGGGTTGGGGGGATGGATGAGGAAGGTAAAGAGACTGAGAAGTACATATTGGTAGCTGCAGAATGAGGATGTGGAGTGCAGCATGGGGAATACTGTCAATATTATTGTAATAACTGTGCAAGGTGTCATCTGGGTACTACATTTCTTGGGGTGACCGTTGTGTCAGTTATATCAATGTCTAGTCACTATGTGACACACCTGCGACTAGTATAGTGTCATATGACAACTGTAATGAAAAAGTTTTTAATTATTAAAAAAGAATGAATGAATACAAGATGCCAAAAGAAAACCAACAAAAGAAATAATGAAACTCATAATTAAAAACTTTTCTGCATCAAAAGATACTATCAAGAAATTAAAAATGCAACTACAGAACAGGAGAAAATATTTGCAATTCATGTATCTGATAAGGGTGTAGTATCCAGAGTATATAAAGAATTATTAAAATTGAACAAGAACATTATTACAACTGAACAAGAACATTACAAACAAAAATGAGCAGAGGATTTGAGTAGATATTTCCTCAAAGAAGATGTATAAATGGCCAATAAACTCATGAGAATTTGTCAACATTATTAGTCATTAGGGAAATGCAAATCAAAACCGCAATGAGATACCATTTCACACTCATTAGGATGGCTATTAATTAAAAAGAAAAAACAAAATAAATGTTGGTAAGGTTGTGGAGAATGTAAAATAGCATTGCCACTTTGGAAAATAGTTTGGTAGCTAAAACAAAGTAAAACATTGAATTACCATATTTACAATATGGCCCAGTAATTCCTGTCCTAGGTTTACACCCCCCAAAATTAAAAACCAGTATTCAAACAAATACCTGTACAGAAATGATTATAGCAGCAATGTTGACAATAGTTGAAAAGTAGAAACAACTCAAATATACATCAATTGCTAAATGAATAAACAAAATGTACTATATCCATACAATGACATATTAGTTGATCAGAAAAAGAAATGAAACACTGACACATATTATAAAATAAATAACCTTCAAAACACTATCCTAAGTAAAAGATGCCAGATGCAAAAGGACACCTATTTCATGATTCCATTAATTGAAATATCCATAATAGGTTAATTCATATAGACAGAAGCAGATTAATGGTTGCCTAGGGGTGGGAGGTATGGATAGGCAGTTACTGTTTTAATTTGTAAAGAGCGTTTGGCAGTGATGAAAATGTTTTGGAATTTGATGGAGGTGACAGTTACTTAACATTATGAGTGTACTAAATCCCACTGATTGTACACTTTAAAATAGTTAATTAATTTTATGTTATATGAATTTTATTGCAATTAAATAAATAAGATTAAGCAAATATCCTGATTGAAAAAGCAACATGCAGACTTTTGGGCACACTTCAATGGGCTTCCCTTCTTTCTAATGTCTTGGTTCCTCAATTCCTGGCTCCTTCATTAAAACTCTGACACCTTTAATTATAGGCTTTTTTTGTTATGTTTTCTCCAGATTTAGTGCTTTCCTGATTCATTTAAACTTTCGCTAATTTCCTTCCTCAAACTTTCAAGAGATATTATTGACTACTACACTCAAATCTATAGAATTTTAAATCTCTCATCTTATATAGAGCTTGTGTCTTTACCCAGCTTATAATCTTTGCAATCAGAATAGTTTGTTTTTTACCTCTGCACATAACACAATAGTTTTCAGTTCAGAGTGAATCAGAATCACTTGGAAGAAATTCATTGGCCCTAACCCCAATAACTGAATAAAATTCTGGGTTGAAACCAAGAAACGGGCATTTAACAAATACCACAGATGTCTTAACCCCATCAGCTAGAGAGCTTCAAAAAAATATACTGCTTAATACTGTTAATACCAGAGATACCCAATAAGTATTTGTTGAGAGAATAACGACTATACACAAGATTGAATAAGCCACTTTAAAATGTTATTGCCAATCTCATTTCCCATTGATGATGCATTACTTACATTCCACTCTTGCTTGCATTCTACCCACTGTACAATCAGAATATGCAGAGAAAAATACACCATCAATCTGAGTGATATATCAAATTGTGGACGAGGTGAGCCAGTTAACATTGCTAAGAAGAATTTCCATTTTGCATATCATGACTTTTATCTTAATATTGCATTAATATTCAGTGATCTTTGACAAATACTTTGACTCTGACAATTGCAGCGTTGTTTTTTTTTATTGGCCTATAAACAAGCTAATATGCCATATATCATGAGTAGTGGCAGGGGTATGGGCATTAACTGCCTTGTATCTACCCAGGACCAAAGCAAAAAGAGTGTGAGGTGGGTGAGAAACAAATGAGACATCAAGGAAGTGTAGAAGTTCTGAAAATGTCCTTGTAAAGGCCACTGTGTGTGGAGAAGATAGAGGCAAATGGAAATCATTATCAGAGTAATTCATTACTGAGCCATGAAAAAAGGATGATATCTTGCCTTCTGCAACAACATTAAATGGACCTAGATGGTATTGTGCTGAGTGGAATAAGTCAGACCAAGAAAGAAAAATGACAAAATATTTTTGCCTCAATTATTTCAATATTTAAATAAAAGTATTCTGGGTACCTCTGTGACCCAGGCAATGAATTTTATCCCCTAGTTACATGTAATGTAGGTGGACACATAAACACCTAGCTGTTCATAGGTTTAGCTCAGGGCATAGTATTTGAAATGCTGAGAGAATTGGTGAGAGAATTGCATTACTCAAGGTCCCCAATGCTGTGGTATTTAACGTCTCTGGATCTAGAGAATAACTCTTCCTTTTCTGAAAGTTTAGATTTCAGGGAGTTCTGTGATAGATCCTACACTCAGATTTTGCTCTCTGTAGTTTAGAACCAGGTGGTGAAATCAGGAAACTATTTCCCCATAACAATTTGGCCACTTCCAAACTCTGAGACTTTGACCAGATTTTTCAACAATTCTAAGCCTCAATTCCTGCATCTGAAAAATGGATCACTATCTACTACATAGGATTACTATGAAGAGCAGATAAAAATATGAAATTAAAACAATAAACATAGTACCTAAAAAAAAAAAATGAAGCACTCATTAATAGAGTATTTATATTGATAGGAGTCCAAAGTGAGTAGTTTACCATTTTGGTTCATTGGTTCTACCAAAAGGATCCGTATCGTGTTGCCTATAATAGTTTCTCCTTCATGACTATATCTTGGCTGTAACCTGAGCCAGCTATACCTTTCTCCTTACCTGTTTCTCTGTTCTATGCACGCAAGTCCTTCCAGGGATCACTCATTCATGTCTGGATCCTGGCGTAAATGGGCTGTGGTAAGTATCCTGTTCATAATGGTAACCCCATCAGACAGGTGGTTGTCATTATGGACAGGATTCTTGCACTACTTCCAGTGCAGTAATTTATACACATTACACACATTACCTTATTCAATCCTCATAAAATGTACATGACTATATACCTCTATCTATCTATCTATCTATCTATCTATCTATCTATCTATCTATCTTTCTATATACATATCAGGGCTGTTCAGAAAATAAATGTGACCATAATGCCTCTATTTTTAATATTACATGGCTTGATACTTTCTGGACAGTCTCTGTGTGTGTGTGTGTGTGTGTGTGTGTGTACGCACACGCGCATGTGTGTGTACACATACCCATACACAGACAGATAGATGGGAAAATGATGCTCAGAAAGTTTATATAACTTGAAAAAAAATCACACAATTTGCAACAGATTGAGTAAATATCTAGCCTGGTTCTATCTATCAAATACAAAATCAATTTTTTTTACATTATGCTTGGTCACATTTCTAGAGGGGTTGAATTTTGAGCTGAACTTTAAAGTAGGAATGGATGAGAAGAGGAGAAACATTCCTGGTAGTGCCATTTGAGGAGAATTTAGAGTGAACTCATAACAAACTCATTTGGTAGGATCCTATTGTGCTTCATTATTGCTTCAGTGTGCTCTTATACAATTTAAAACCTACGGTGCCAAACTTTTCCAAAAGCAAAAAAAAATATCAGAGAAATCAACTTAGATATTTCACAGTTATTTAGAGATTGTAGTATCACTGAATTTAAGCCATGTCAATAGAAAATGTAACCATTAGAGCAATAATTGTCACGGGGAAAAAAAATCAATCTATCTTACATGAGCATCAAGTGATTTTTTTGTCCTGAAATAAAAAATAAATCCCAGAAATGCCATCCCCTTGCTTTTTGATGATGGTGTTACCCCTGCAGGTGATGAGTGGAGGGATAGCTCGGGACTGGTGCACAAGGAGCTGTGCTGAGGAGGTTCCTCAGGCAATTCACTAGGCAAGGACTTCCCCTCTGGGCAATGTGCTTACTGAAGAAATAGTGCAAGGAAGCTGAGTTTCACAAACTTTCCAGGACTGGTGACTTGAACAAGAAATGAAGACAGGATTCATAGACATAGAAGTAGGGGAGTGCCCAGGGACCTCACGTGGTCTTGGATCTAAAATCCCAATGGTTTCAATAACACATGGTTTTTTTTAAATGCATGGATTTGTGATTCTTTAGTTATAAGACACAGAAGTAAACTCCAGTTAACTTTAACAAAAACACTCTTATCAGAAGGTTAAATTGTAGGTGAAGAATTAAAGAAACAGCTAAAGAATTGAGTACAGAAAAATGAGGAGAGAATAGGGACAATGTTTTGGTAGCAAACAATAATGGTCTGTTTCTTCAGGCCACTGTTATAAGGGTTAGGCCAATATTAATATTTTTCGTTCTTGTTTCCATAATCCACATCCCTGATGGAGTGACTGGTTGGTCTAGACTACATCATGTGCCTGCTGCTGTCACCAGGAAGAATAGCCCTATCAAGACCGCCCACAGTGGAGAAGTTGTATCTGGGACAGGGAAATCAATGTGCTATTTCTAGAAGTTGTAGGAATGCAGGGCACATGAAACAATCCAATTTAGATTGTATATTTTTATTTCTGAGGGTAGTATTTAGTTCTACTAAAGCAGCCCACAGAACAGCTCTACAAACTGGATGCTTTGCACATCTAAAGTGAAAAAGAAGTTAACTATTTCTCCCTGCATACATCACACTTATGGGTGTTTTATATTTTTATATTTAAAGGCTTATTTCTTTTTTATAGTTACGATTTTATACACACACACACACACACACACACACACACACACACACATGCCCCTCATTTTCCTCCATTAATATTGCATTAGAATAATTTTTGGCATTAAATTTATTCAAATATAAATTTAATTACTGTTAGGTGATTATGGGTTATCATAATTTATTTATTCTATCTTCATTTGCAAGACATTTAAGTTTTTAAAGAAAGTTAAAAATACTGTAATGAATAATCTTGCACATAATTCTATCTGCACATATGCAAATTTTTTTGCAGGATAAATTCCTAGATTTATCAGGTCTTAATGAATGAACACTGTTAAGATACATATTACCAAATTTCCCTACATCCACAGAAAAAGAAGACACTGCAAATGTGCTTTCATAAACAAGCATAGGGATGGCACCTTGGAGAGAAATCGCAGACCGTTGTCAGGCTTGGCATTGGGGAGACATTTGATCTGGTTTTAACAGACCTATCTATCCTTAGGGTCATGTGCCCATTACCATTACCAGGAATAAGGGGACACCTTGATCAGTAGCTCCATCAATAATTCCCATAGTGGGGAACTTGCATCTGGGGCTGAGGAATCAGTATGCTATTTCTAGACTTGCTATTACTCAGCTTTCAAGGTAGAGTGGATGTAGATTTCCAAGGTAATTTGTGTTTCAGGAATACCCTACATGAGAAGCTTTGTGACTAGAGATACATTTGCAATTGTTAGCACCAGCACAACTATAAACCAATCTTAATAAATTACCCACAGCGTGTCTAATGTAAGTACTGCACCATCCTGATAAAATCTTTAAGATAACTAATTACAAATATACCCCTAGGTAATTAAATGAGTTGACTAAATTATTGTATTATTCCTCCAGGATTATTTTCATTTAATGTTTTTCCCCCTACCAAAGATGAAAGGTCGTGGTACTGAATCAAATATAGAAGTGGAAGAGACATAAACTAACATCTTGTCCCAAGAGGCACATAGGCAGAATGTGTACTATCTTTCTCCTAATTAAAATGCATTGCAGAAAGTACTAGTCTATCAGGCAGTCTTCCCTACTTTGCACAGATACAGTTTTAGAATCTTTGTCATCATAGCAATCCACACAGACAACGGTGGTCAACTGGAGCTGAAACTTTACTTAAAATTTATTTAAATCTCTGACATTAGAGAAATCCTGTCTGTAGCATCAGCAAAAGTCTAAGTTTATCTTAGTCACTTTAGCATTTTCCATTCTAGTTGAGTACTCTCGTGTAGGTATTACCTAATGTTGACATAATATGCCACATGTTGGGTAATAAGCTATACCTCGGTTGCTCCATTTAATCTTTATGATACTGAGATATATATTACCCACCATTTTATGGATAAAAAGACTGACACTTAGAGAGGTTAAGTTATTTGCCCCAAATTCCCTGGCTAATAATGACTATGGTGAAAGGTCTGAGATTGTACTCTATCTGCAAGCTAATAAGTTAACTTCCCACAGTTGGTCATATGTAGGAGACATGAGACTTCTGGATCAGAGATGGCGCAGAGTTTCTTAATTACAGAAATATCAAGAGGTGGAATATCAGTATTTGTGTCAGTTTCCAAGCCCTAATTCCCACCAGACTATACAAATAAGGCAAGGTGATCTGTGCACACTCACTGGGTCATGTTACCAAAATAAATAAATAAATAAGTAAAAACAAAAAACAGAAAACAAAACAAAACACCTGAGTTTAACAAACGAACATTTTAGACTGCGGAGTAAGCATATCTGCTTTTTTGCTCTAAGGGGAGACATTTTCTACATTATACTGAATGGCAAGCATGCATGACCTTTTCTTCAAGGGGAGACACTGTATCTTTTAAAGCTATTTGGCTATACAAACATCCTTGAAAAGAGAATCTGTAAGAAAGGCAGTTACTCCTAAAATGTGCAGAAACATGAGGTCCATGTAAAATTGTCCTGGAGCACTGAAATGGAGGAGTCAGAATTTGAATCCAGGTCTGTACAACCCTATATCTGACATGTCTAATCAATAAACCTCATGATTCTCTGCTAATTTGCCTTCTCTTCAGACTCTTGAAGTTCAGAGACTGGTCCTATCAGAAAAGGGCAGGTAGAAAATCTCACAGCCCTGAAAAATATTCCTCAGTCACTAATTAATTATTCCGTTCACATTGTATTTAATTGTTCACCTATTCTATTATTTCTATGCTATAGGCACTCTAAAGATTGAATCCTGTTCACTCTTATATCCCCATTTGCTTTCTCAGTAGCAGATGTAAGTACCAACCTTTAAAGTTAGTAACACCTGAGTTTGAATCCTGACTCGTCACTCAGCAGTTGTCTGTAAAATAGAATTTATAATAACTTCTTTTCTAAGGTTGTTATGAAGAATAAATGAGATTACATATATAGCACTTAACACATTTCCTGTATAAAAACGGTAGCCTTTTTATAATAGTAGATCACGCAATATATATTATTAATAGTTGAATATTTAAAGAATTGTGGTTTTTTTACCCTTTAGAATCCTTTTCTATACAAGATCCCTAGGGTTTGTTCTCAGGGGTTCCTTTTCCTGTTATCCTATTCTGACTCTAGCTAGTGGTTCCTGTGTTAGGGCTGATTGTTTTGTTTCAGATTTCAGAACTGTCATTACTCCTTGACATTCTTGTTTCTCCTAATCTTAGTTTACTGCTCTGGCCAGCTGCCTGGGATGAAGAGTCTCTATTGTCCCTGGTCAGAGTAGGTGATAAATATGTGCATTCATTTCCTCCTTCATCACTTCTACTGATAGGAGGAATATGACCAAAGTCATCCATCATAGCTCTCACAGAGAAAGTTTTGTTCTTTTATCTATCTTCTATCTATCTATCAATCTATCTATCTATATCTATCTATCTCTCCATCCATCTTTGACATACAGACATATATATGTATATACACACATATATATACATATGTGTGTGTGTGTGTGTGTGTGTGTGTGTCTATCTATCTTTAATATGTATCTTTGAGGTACCCATTAAAGCCATATATATATAATCTATTTATCATCTATGTATCTATTTATCAATCATTAAATCATTATCATCATCTGTCCATCTTTGTCACCATCTACTCATGAGAAACAGACATCCTTCTATTTTTATCCTTTAGTTATTGGAAGAAAAAAATTATGGTACCTCTGGGTTTTCTCCTCTGCCTCTATAAATGACATTTCCTCCATCCCTTTCACTATGTCACAAAGCCCCCAGAAGGGTCTCAGAGCTTATCCTGCCCTAGGATCAAGGTCTAGCCCCTCAAGCTTATGAGGAAGGCTGTTAGTTTAGCCATGTTGTCATTAAAATGTAATGCTCAGAGTTGAGCACTAATCTTTACAAGAGATCTGGCTAAACAGGATAAAGCAAGACTACCTGTAGACAGACGGCTTTGGATAAAGCACTGAAAAATGACAATTGGTTAATAGAAAATATTTTATTTGGTGCAGAAGACCTTTCTAGAATTCATGAAATCACCTTCTGTGAGTTTGAACTCAGTCTTCCAAGGCAGAAAGCCGGAGGTGGGGTAGGACAGCAGTGCATTTGGCTAGAGTATACCAGTGCCATCAATACTCCCAGACAGGCAGGACAGAAGCCAGTGCCTCAAGCAGTCTCCAGAGAAGTCAGAATGTTGGACATATGGTTTATTCTGTTTATTCACAGGGAGAAGCTATGACCTGAGTGTTTCCTACTGATTGTCTGGCACTGGGCGAGGGTAGTGCTTATGGTGAGATATTGCCTCAAATATTCCTACTAGTTTCGAGGTGGCTAGTTTTGCACTCACTGGCATACAGGCACCTCTCAGCTAGTGACTGAATTTCTAACAAAGCAAATTGTTTGACACGTTGTTGATTCATTTGTCCTTGAGGGGAAGGAGGATCCAAGGCTTCTTATTCCACCATTGTACTGACATCTTACAGCCCCTTTCTTGAGTTATTTATTTTGATTCTATAAATTCTAGAGCAAACATTTGAGTAGTTATTCAGGAAAAACACTTGGGTAAAATATTTTGATCCTTTGACTATCCACAATTTCTTCCTATGTTGTATCCACAGAAATGAAAGATTGGCTGTATACAGAGTTCTTGATTCATAAACTGTGTCCTTCAAACTTACATATCACTCAATTTAACTCTAATGCTTAGTTGTTAGCAAGGAGGGATTGCAGCCTTGTCTTTTTTCTAAGTAAATTGTTTTGTTAGCTTTTTTCTTTAATGTGTGTAGCAATAATTATTTATTTATTTAACTTAAGAACTGTATTAGGACCTATTTAGCTTTGTCTGAAACATGGTGAATAGTCTCAATTTGAGACCACAGTCTTGCTTAAATCAGTAATGTTTTCTCTATTTCTCTGCTGATTGTTTCTTCTGCATTGACTCTTCACTATTATAGGAAGACCTATCCTATGTAGATTGTGTCCCTTGAATATGTTTTATCTTTTCTAATAGAGTTTCCTTCCTATCTTTTTGCTCCCTTTATGAACTCATAATTCTGGCTATTCAAAGGCATCCATCTCAATTGTTTTGTCTGCTGTGTTTCTTTTAGAATTCTGATTATTCTCTATCTTGTTGATCTTTTGTTCACAAAGCCAATATTCTCTTGAAACTTTGGGAAAATAAAACTTTTATTTTTATTTAGAGAAATAAA
Organism: Lyroderma lyra; assembly: GCA_004026885.1. Lineage (NCBI taxonomy): Eukaryota > Metazoa > Chordata > Mammalia > Chiroptera > Megadermatidae > Lyroderma > Lyroderma lyra. The sequence continues at coordinate 108,917 of PVJL010004606.1, forward strand.
TGTATTTTTGAAAGGATAATACCCTGCATACCTTCAGGATATTGGTGAGTTTTCATTATAGAGCTGTAGAAATGCTTTCAAACACTCCATATCATTTGGCTCTGTTTTTTTTTTCCTCTCTAGATAATCAAGAATCTATATTATCCTGAAAGCTGATTTATTTATCTATTCAAGTCAGAAATAGGGTATAGGTCTTGACCATATTTTCAAGGAAGGGCATGCAGTCAATCCCTGTTCAGGAGCAAATGCATTTTAAAAACAAAAATAAATCTTACTTGTTAAGAAATCAGTCTTGGAATAATGGAATACATGGATCACCCATTGATGTCTTTACTTCTGTGGGACAGTTGACCATGCCATGCATACTTTCCTTTTTAAAGTATAGATTTCCACCTTAGAATTAAATTTTGAAGTTTCTTCTACAATGCTGGTGATGTCTCAATGTCAATGTCCCCAACAAGAGAGAAACTGAAGCTTCCTTGCAGAAACTCCTCTCTACCCTGCATACCATTTTCCTAAGATGCCCATGTAGAAAATGACCCCTACTTTTCTAGCTTAACATTAAGAAATCAATATTAACTAGTTATTCTTAGACCAATTTTTGGTCTAATAATTTTAGAGAAAATTATCATCTGATATGTGGTAAAATATGGCAATTAGAATTGGCCATTTCAGAGATGGGTAAGCTTGCTCATGCTCTGAAAGACCTGACATCCCAAAGTTGTGTGGATTACAGATTATATGAGGCAAAATCACAAGACACTGTGAGTTGGGGTTTTTGGGTTAGAGTTTGGGGTTTGTGTTAGGAGTTGATTCATCAGAGGTGAGATAAGGGTAATAATCATTTCTTCAGGTCTTGAGGACAACTAGAACCAATTTCGAGGAGAGGTAGCATATAAGTAGTTCTGCCTTAGGACTCAGGAGCTGAAATATAATTTAAATTAAGATGTTATCTTCACCCTGCCAGGAGCTTAAATGTTGTGAGCATTAGTCTGAACCAGACTATTGTCTTCTGCTGCCTCAGGGATCAATGATCATCAAGGTGAGAGACTAAGTTCAGGTCAGTGAAGTATGCTGAGAGAGAGAAAAATATGATTGTTTTAAAAGTTTAAGTGAAGTCAGAATTATAAGAACCCTCCATCTCACTGCTGATGATAAAATGCTGTATAAATGTTGCAAAATGCAGAAAAGAACCAAATCCCAATGTCTTGGCCCACAGGATCTAATTTCTTTTTAATTTGGGATAAGGACTTAATGAGGAGTACCAACTCCCCCTCCAGAAAACTCAGCCCAGAGCTGCACATCTGCTCAATCTTTGACCAGGGTGGCTCCTTCTTAGTACCTCTTGTGGGAGGCAGATGTGTACCTACGAGGATGCCGAGGAGAGAGAATCAGGACTCCAAACCTGCCCGAAGAGCCTGAGATGCCAAGTAATGTGGAGTTTTCCAGCTAACTTTCTTTCTCTTCCCACCCTGCCTCTTTGCAAACCTCAGCTGACTGCCTACAGGCTCTGACTTTTGAGCTTACTTTGCTCAAATTCTATGGATCTAGCTCTGTTGACATTTCTGCATTTAAAATTCTTTCCTCTGCCTTCCCTGAGCCTGCTCTTTCTTTTATTTCTCCTGTCTCGGTGTTGACAGCTGATAGGGCCTTGACCTGTCACCTCATCCTACCTCCTCCCCCATGTTAGGATTAGTGCCAAGAGAACTCATTCAGATGGATTTGAAAACTCAGACACCATGACACCAGCACAACAACCAATTCCTTGAATATTGTGTATTGAGGACTCCACATGCAATAAACTGCTTCACGTACTGAGAATCCTGGCTAGTGTTCCACTCCTGAAACACGTCATATTCTTTGGTCTCTGAAGCATCCTGCCCCCTCCTCCAGAGATGATTGACTCTTTTAAATGGTAGAACTAAGAGATGAGTGATGTCTGTTGAAAGCCATTTTTATAGACCGGCAAAACAAGTAGCCACATTTGAAGAAAATTTGGAAGGCAGCATGGTTAAAATACCTCCCCATGTGTCTACTTTGCCAATAAGATATTACTTCCTTTGGCTCATTATGACTTTGGCATCTCTAAGTGTCTCTTAGTGGAACACAGAGACACTGAGGAGGGAGATACTTTAAGCCATTACTTGTCAAGAATGCTGCCATTAGCAGGAATAAGCTGAAATTCAGACACTGAGAGAACAGCGATCAAGACAGAAGCTGGACATCCCATCATAACAGCAGAGAAACACTGAGCATTGGGGTGAGTGGTGTCATAAGCAAACATTTCAGATTTTCTAGAACCCCTCCACCCAGTCTGCCACACATCTTTTTCTTCTGCCACCTATTCACATTTGAGAGTGAGTTGTAATCCGCATCATTTCCTCCCATGCTCAAATTATTTATAGTTGTCAGATAAATACCTGCATGCTTCTTCCTAGGTTGGAGATTAGTAAGCTTGATGTCTATTTATATTGGCATCTCCTAGCACAGAATCACGGTAGTTAAGTGAACTACCACATTCAAGCTAGATGCCTACAGTTTGAAGCCCCAACTTCTGAACAGGATATTCTGGCCTTGTGTTGGGTTGAATACCAAATTCAAGTCCACCCAGAACCTGTGAATGGGACCTTGTTTGGAAATAAGGTCTTTGCAGAAGTAATCAAGCTAAAATGAGTTCATATGAGATTATGATAGGCCCTAAATCTTGTATAACTGGTGTCTTTATAAGAAGAAATTTGAACACAGAGACACAGACACATAGAGAGAGTGCCACATGAGGAGGGAGAGGTTGCTATGATGCCACAAGCCAAGGAATGACAAAATTGTTGGCAACCACCAGGAAGTAAGAGAAGGAAAAAACCAGAGACTCCTTGAAGGAACAGCCTTCAGAGGAGTGTGGCCCTGCCTACACTTTGATTTTGCTCTTCTAGCCCCTGAAGCTGTGAGAGATAAATATCTGTGAAGTTGTCATCTAATTCAATGGCATTTTGTTACAGAAATCCCAGGAAATGAGTATAGGCCTTTTGTAATCTGATCACCTCCACAACCTTTCCCTGTACCAACTCACTCCCAACATACCATACCACAACCACACTGCATCTTTGTGGTACTTTATTGAATTCTGTCATTATCACTGTCATTATAATGAGCCACATCATGAGAGCTAACGCACATTCAGTCCTTAATAAATCCTAGGTTATGGGGATTTTATACTTAAAGTCACCCCAGAGGTGGGAAGTGTTAACATTCATCTTATGAAAGAGGAAACAGAAGAATGTATCCCCTAATCCACACAGCTAACCAAAAGAGCTAATTTTGAAACTTGGCAATCTGTCATCAATATTAACCACTTCACCATACTAGTCCCTTTACCTTTCCTGTCCTCACAAAGTACTTGTCATGTGTTAAGCTACATGCTTGTCTACAAAGTCTTCCCAGACATTTTCTTTGGCTACCACTTGAAAACAAGCTTCCTTCTTACTCCATGCATTCTTTTCTCCATGTCACTGTCTCACCTTTACCTTGTGCGAGGTGTTTGCATATGGTGGTCTCTTCCTAACAATGAGAGATTTTTGAAGCCATGCCCTGGATCTAATTTAAGGTGAATACATACACGTATATGTATGTATGAGGTGTCTGGAGAGTGTACACCAGGTAATATGAAAAATAGAGGTATTTATGGCTGGATTATTTCCGGACAGCTTTGTGTGTGTGTGTGTGTGTGTTAAATTAAATGGTATTGAAAACATATACCTCATTGGGGTTAGTAGCTCCTATAATATTCTAAGGATAGAGCATTTTTACTTTGCTGCCCTTTCTTTCTCTGCAACTCTTTTCCCCTTCACTGTAGACCCCTTATATTGCTGGATGAAGCCCCCTGAGTGGTTTCCCCCAGTGTGCCCCTCTAATTTTTCCCCTTCTGAGGGTAACACGAAAGTGACATGGGCCCATTCCTCTACCCTCCCCGTCCTACAAGCCTTCAGATGGTGCAGAGCACTTTCCCAGATGTCTAGATATTGTGCCAATCAGAATTATGCTAATGCTAACGGAAGAAGGGACAATTTGTCACCCCTCCTTTTCTCCTCCAGGTGACATGTACTAGCAGGAAAAAAATGCCTAACTACCAAATTTGAGGCCACCTACAAATTGATGGAGAGAGAGAGAGATTCTTGATATGGGGTGAAACCAGACCTTTGTATGCTACTTCTATATCATGCCACCTATGGGCATTTTTAGCATTACTGCATGGTACCTGTTGAGACCTGTCATCATTAACAAATGGGCAGTAGCCCCAAGGAAATAGCAGAACCTTTTTGTTATAGCCATCACATTGAAGTTGGCTGAGGTTAGTATGTTGGCTATCTAATGAAATAAAATTCTTCTTCGATTTTTCTAAAACATTAGTCTTGCAGGTGGGGAAGAGGTTAAAGACCAACGTTTAGACAGGGAGCTCTGCTCAATATTGTATTCTTGAGCTAATATGAATTGTCAGGCTGCCTCCAATTGCCATGAAATTTACCCCTTATGCATCTTTGATTTAAAGGTTATGGCAACTGTTTGGATTTTGAAGTTTACAGTTCAGCCAAAACCACACTCAAGGAAGATTTAGAATCACTAATCCAACAATGGGCATTTACAGAAAGATACTAATACCAGCACTCCCTACCAGCAGGCTTATTTTTTTTTCTCAGTATGTTATACGTTAGGGCATGTCTCTGAAAATAACAGAATCAGAGACAGTCTACAGAGGACACTCAAGATATATTTTCTTCTCAAATTGATGTCCTGACTCGAGTAGAAGAGACATGTGGAATTCCTACTGAGTGATATGGGACAGGTATTATCTATTTTATAGTTAAGAAAACCAGAATCCAAGAAGAAGAGGTTTGAAGTCACACTGACAACATATTTCAGGGGTAGGTGGGAGTCTGGGTCACCTGAATTCAATTTTCTTTCCCTGTTTGGGACCAGCTCCCCTTCCATGGTTGGTGCAGTGTCCAGGCAGGATGACCAGCCCAATCCTATGGCTCAAGAAAAACAAGTACCTAAAGGATTCCTGGAATTTCCTGCTGGAACCCTCCCTACGTGATAAACAGGGGAGTAAATGTAGACTAGAATCTAAGTTTGCTTGAAAAGTAGCTTCTGAAATTTCTCATGTTCTGTACTGAAACACTGCCAGTTTCTAAAAATTTAAACAGTATTATAAGCCCATCTCTTTTGTCATCTCTTTTGGCCTCCCCAAATGTTTAAAATCTGTGATTATTTTTAAAATTTTCTTCAAATTTCTTTCTTTTTGTTTTCAGATACCTGGCACATTATTTTTTGTTTGTTTAAGATGATATTCTGCATTCATCTATATGATGTCCTCTTAGAACTTTGGTTGTTCCTCCCTTTTCATATCTCACATCCTCTTTATTGTGACATGTTCAATGTCAAAGCAGTTTATAAAGGCAGCATTGTGCTCAATAAACAATGAACTAATGAATGAATAAGAGAATGAATAATGCTATATAGTCATACTCCTGTGCTTGGTCCCTACAAAACCCAATAGTTTGGCTCTATTTGTTTGTCACAAATATCTCCCATTAGTCATACACTGGCTCTAAACCCTTTTTGACTCCTAAACAAAGCCAGATACTTGGCCCTCTTTCACATATCACTAAATCTATACAGTGTTCATGGTGCCAGTGCAAGACACTACACTGTGTGCCTATGGAAAACCCAAAAGGCCATCACCAACAATGTAAGTGTGTGATGAGAACAGTGCAAGGTACAATGGGAGAGCCAAGGGGGCACCCAGGTATTTAGGGGAGGGTGCTTGCCTAGGTGATGTGATGCTGCTGAACTAATAAACCTCTTATGACCTAGTCACAGAACACTTTGGGCAGCACGGTTCCATTGATCATCATTTTGCAATGTACTGGGGACACTGCGTTCAGTAAACTTTTCCTAAACAACTTTACCTGAGAGAGTGTTTATCATTTATTATAGGGCATGTGGAGAAGGAGCTTAGTTGTCATATTTTTAGTGTATAGGACTCATCTTAACAACACACACAAATTCCAAAATGCTATTTGAAGAAGACAATGAGAATAATGACACTCTTAGTCTTACAGGCATTCTCAGTATTTCTGCAGGAAGTTTACAGCTTTTGTCTTTGCTTTCTGGCCACCTGAATTTGAATGATTATTCCCAGAGAACACACCTTTAAAATGGTTTGAAAAGGTAATCCCATAGCCTATAAGATCTAAGCTTTAGGAAGTGTTGGGGGAAATTATCCTTGATTTTTTTCCATTGATACACCTATTCCTATTTCTCAAAGTTCGGTGCCCTTCTTTTTTGATGTAATCTCTCTCCTGAGTGTCTGCTGCTCAGAGAGATTTTTAGGAGGTTTTGAACTTATCTCTTATCTTATCTTTCAATAAAAATGAGACCTTCCTTTATGTTTCAGAAGATAGCTTTGAACATCAGAAAGCCAGGATTTCAGACATATTGAAAGGTAATGGATTTATGCAGCTCCATTTCACTGGCAATGCCAGTCCTTGCTGAGCCTGGACCTAATTCTTTAGCTGTAGGCATCTCGATATCAGATTGTAGCTTCATTTTGGCAGTGTTAAGTATGACTTCTCTTTGTACTGCCTCCTGACATGCTCAGAAGTGGGCAGGAAGGGTACCTTCTGGATACCAACTGTTCAAGAGATTCTTTTCTGAAAAGTGACTGGTGTAAAAAATAATACAAATGAAGTCACTCCAAAATCGACTCAGAGTTGCCTTGTATATTCCTAACAACTATATGCAAAGCTAACAGAAAAGCAGATGTTTTGACTATAGGACTGAAAATTAAAGACGTTCTTTAGAATTAGCATCACTATGTTAGTTTATCTGTATCTATGGAAATTTTTTCCTTAGCTTGTTAACCCCCATAGACATTCCTCTCTTCTATTCATGTAATTATTTCCCTTCCTTTTTTCATAAATATCCCTTACCTTCACCTTCTAATGAAAACATGACTTGGGTTTCTGCCTGAATCAGTGATTTTGAATAGCTATGCTTTTAGATCTCAAACGAATGCTAGTTAACTCTCACTTTGGCTTTTTATTTGTAAGTTAACACTGGCATGTGTATGTGTGTGTTTGTGTGTGTGCACATGTGTGTGTGTGTGTGTGTGTATGCTTTGGGCCCATGATCTTCAAGGGCTTCCTGGAATACACATGTCTCCTAGAGGTAGAGAAAAAAAAATCCCTGGAGTTGCCTTGGGAAACTTATTCAAAGGCAAATGGCAGAAGAGGGTAGCTGCTGCTCCTTTGGGTAATACAGCCTTTTTTTTTTTTTTTTTTAACTTTGTGGCCTTGATCCAGTTTTCAGTCACTGGTTAGAGGCTGCTCAGTTCTGCTTTGTGAGCTGCTGATTAAGTACACACCAAAACCACTTTTCTTATCAGGTTCTCACATTACAGGGCCTCTACACATGCAATGCCTAAACCCTCTGGGGCCAGGTACCATAAGACAGCCTCTATGCCTAGAGTCAGAGACATTATTCCAATTAGCCAATCCACAGGGACCCAGAAACCTACCTAAATCGAACCCCACCCCACTCATTATACATAAAATGCCCCGTAAAACTCTAGCTTGCTGCTACCCTGTCTCTGGAGAGCAACCCCCTACCTACATGGCGCTGCCTGGCAGCCTTCTCGCATTCACTGCTGTAAGTGACAAAAAGTTACGCCTTCCATCTATTCAAGTGTCATTATGTTGTGCCCCACCATTGGAAGAATCTTTACATCTTATAAAACAGCAGGATACTATTTAAGATGCTTTCACTGTCAAATTGAAACCTGGAATTAACTGGTTTAAACAATAAGGAAATCTTCTGTCTTACTTAATAAGAGATCCAAAATGATGTCAGCTTTGGGTATACAATGATTAAGGCTTGGTCTCCTCTTCTATGTGGTTCCAAAGGCTCCCCCTTCCTTTCTTATTTTTTAATAAATGATGACTAAGGTATAATTGACATATAACATTATATTATTTTCCAGGGTACAACAAGAATTAATGAATATTTGTACCAGGTCTGACAATTAATTTCGTGAACTCGTCCTAGAAAAAAAGTGCTACATACCTCATTGCTGAATATCATCACTGTGGTCACCTTCGAAGGACTCCCCTTGGGAAGCTGTATATCGATGCCAGTGCTTCGTCCACTCTTCAAAGCAATTTTGTGTGTCATCCTTGCACAGGGGCCATGCTAATCTTCTCTGTATCATCCCAGTTTTAGTATATGTGCTGCCGAAGTGAGCAGTCTTCAAAGCAATTTTGGAACTCCTTTTTTGCAATGCCATCAGAGCTATGGCTGTCCCAATAATCGGACAATTAAGTTCACGAACTTGCCACCACGCACTTATGTTGGCAGCACTGTACAAACCACTCAGTAAGGTTATGTAAAACAATTTGCCAAGGTTATGACATCTTACCGAGTTGTTTGTACGTATGTACGTATGTACGTATGTATGTACGTATGTATGTATGTATCTATTATCTATCTAATATCACATCTTCTTTAACCATTTATCCATTGATGAACACTTAGGTAGCTGCCATACCTTGGCTACTGTAAATAATGCTGCAATAAACATGAGAGTGCAGACATCTTTTTGAAATAGTGTTTTTGTTTTCTTTGACTAAATACCTAGAAGTGAAATTGCTGAATCATATGGTAGTCTATTATTAATTTTTTGAGGAACCTCCATACTGATTTTCATAGTAACTGCATGAATTTACAATTCCACCAATAGTGCATAAGGGTGCCCTTTTCTTCACATCCTCACCAACAGTTATCTCTTGCCTTCTTGATGATAGCCATTCTAACAGGGGTGTCTTCTTCTTATCCAGACACTGTACTGTTTTAAGTAGTATAGCTTTCCAGCTTTGTTTTTTTTTTCTCAGGATTGCTTTGGCTATTTGGGACTTCTGTGGCACCATACAAATTTTAACTTTGCTGTTTCTTTTCTGTGAAAAGTGCTATTGGAATTTTGATAGGGATTGCATTTAATCTATAGATGTCTTTAGATAGTATGGATGCATAGATAACATAGACTTCAAACTAAAATAGCTAACAAGAGACAAGGAAAAGTATTTGACAAACTACAACATTCTTTCATGATTAAAAACCTCAAAAATTGGGTATGGAAGGAACATTCCACAACGTGATCGAGACCATATATGGCAAACCTGTAGCTAACATTATACTCAATGATGAGAAATTGAAAGCTTTGCTTTGAAGACCAGGAATCAGACATGGGTACCTGCTCTCACTATTCTTACTTTGCATAGTCCTGGAAGTCAGAGTAAAGCCATTAAACAAGACAAAGAACTAAAAGACATTCAAATATGAAAAGAAGAAATGAAATGATTGTTATTTGCAGGTGATATAATCTTACAGATATAAAATCCTAAATATTCAACCAAAAAAAACAACTGTTGGAACTAATCACATTCAATAAGGTTGCAGGTTATAAGAGCAACACACAGAAACCAGTTGTGTTTCTCACTTTCCTGCATGGGAGAACTCTTGGCCACCATCTCTCCTAAATGCACCACCTTGGAGACACTAATGTGGGTAAAGTTAAGCCATTTCTTCTAGCCTCTCCAGTGTGTCCAAGCTTGTTATTTTGCTCCAGTGGTGTGTTGGGCTGTCTCCTCTGGGTGATTATCTAAGACATTGTTCTCAGGGGCTCTCTGACCTTGGCTGAGAGGGACTGGAGCCAGTTCCATCACTGGGACCGAGTTGTGTCTGCCTATTACCCAGTGTAGGGGAGGGCAAGACTACTCTGGCGTCCTTTGGCATGTTATGCTGGAACCCACAGCTACTACAAAGTTGCCTATATCTGTGGATAGATGCCAAATTGTTGTTGTTGAAGAGGAGGACAAAAACCAGGGACATCTTATTCTGTCATATGCGGTTGTCCCTCCTCCTCATCCATTACCTTAAACAATAGTTCTTAGATTTTTGTTGAGATAGTTTACTAATCTTATTGAACAATCCTTTGGCTACATGCTTACTGTTCTCTTTTGACTATACTCTCTTTTTACAATATGAATATACTGAGAATTTTCCAAGTTTTTAAGTTCTGCTTTCTTTTCTTGACTAACTTTTTCATTTTGAAGTCATTTCTCTTTTCTTATATTTTACTATAAGCAGTCAGGAGAACCCAAGCCACTCCTTCATTTTGCTTAAAAATAACTTCAGCTAAATATCCAATTCATGGCTGGCAAGTTTTGTTTTCCACAAAATACTGGAACACCACACAATGCAGCCAAGTTCTGTGCAACACTTTATAACAAGGTTGGCCTTTCCTCCATTGTCCAGCAATAAGTTCTCATTTCTGAGAACTCATCAGAATGCCCTTTACCACCCATATTTCTACCCACATTCTCTTCAGGTTTACTCAGTCTAAGAAGACCGAGGCTTTGTCTAAAGCTCTCTTCTTTTCTTACTGGGCTCTCACCAAAATCACCCTTAACAGTTTTTTTCATGGCATGTTAAGCTTTTTCTAGAACACATTAAAAACTCTTCAGCTTCAACCCACTATCCAGTTTCAAAGCTGCTTCCACATTTTTAGGTTTTCGTTATAGTAGCACCTCCATTTCCCAGTGCCAATTTCTGTCTTCAGGAAGTGAGAGTGAGGAAAAACTTTAAGAAACTCCCAGTTCCTTGCACCCAGGAGACTTCCTCCAAAATGTCATCAGATAAAATTGTATTATATGCCCAGTCCTAAATCAATAACTAAAAAAGAAAGGATGATTATTGGATTAGATTAAATAGGCTTCAGAATAGAGACAGTTACCCCTGAAAATCGTGGAAACATGGGAAAAGGTTACATGCCTGAAAAACAAATTATAGATCTGCTGTGTTTTAAGGAAGAATGTGGAAATGGATGTTGGATAGAGAACCACAAGTGTTTGTTCCTCTAAGTGTATATGCCTTTATTTACCTCCATCTTTTAAACCGGGGGTATCCAATCTTTTGGCTTCATCAGACCACACTGGAAGAACTGTCTTGCGCTACACACTAATACTAACGATAGCTGATGAGTTAGAAAAAAAAAGGTCCATGCATAATTTTTGTAATGTTTTAAGAAAGGTTACACATTTGTGTGGGGCTGCATTCAAAGTTATCCTGGGCCATATGTGGCCCACGGGCTGAGGTTGGGACGAGCTTGCTCTGAACTCCTCTTTACAGTTACCAGCTTTTTAATCTTGGGCAATTTCCTTAGACTATTTAAACTTGAATTTCCTCATCTCTGGTGTAATTTTAGGAAAAAAATCTTCATGCAAATTTTGTCGCCCTTTAACATATAGGCCAAATACAATATGACTAATGTTTCACCTTACCTTGATTTTTAAACAAAGTTTTATTTTTGTTTTTTCCTAAATGAGGGATTGGTTATATAATGCAAATACCTCTAAGAAGAGGAGTTATTTATTGTCCCACTGAGGGGTGGCTAATGGGATGCTGTCCTGTGATCAGGATTGGTAGGAGGTGGAGGGAAATATGAAACAGCTTAATAACATTGGGGATCTGAAATTTGGGGGCAAGGGTGCAACTAAATCCTGTCTACCCTCTATACAACTTCACCTTTTCCTAGCATGGTAAGATGTCTCAAAATCTCTAATAGGAGATATTTGCTAGGAAATAACCAGCTATGGGACTTGAAAACTTCTCATCTAAAACACAAAAGAAATGACTTACTAGGGAAATAGGTGGGTAAAGTTTGGTGAGATGGAAAGAACACTTGACCAGGAAGCAGAAAACAAGTTCATGTCCACCTTCACCATTTTCTATCATTTTTTTTACCCTGACTAATTTCTGAGACTATTTTAACTCCTTGCATTCCTTTTCACCAAATGACAGCAAATATATCTGTCTTTTCAACCTCTCAAGGGGACCATGAGGACTGAATTAAAATAAAAGTGTTTTGAAAAACATTGTTCTCATTGATATACACAAGAATAATGCCTAAAGATACTCCAAGTCCCCACACCCACCTTCTCTCTTTACTAGTCAAATTATCCAGCAAATTTAACAACCAGTAAAAATATTTGAGCTGAGGGTATTTTGCAAATGTTAAGAGTTTTGGAAAACTAACACGCAAACTCCAGTCCACTTTCTCTTAAGTAATTGATGTGAGAAGATGTTCAGGAAAAATTTCTTCCAAATGATTCCTTTCCTAATAGCATATATACAGATACGTAAAGAAGGAGCACCACTGCTAAAGATAAAAATGTAATGCAGAACCAGTTTAGGGCCTCAATAAAATAATGGCAAGGCAGTGAAATTAAAATGGCAGCATTCCACAGTCCATCGACACTTAAGAGACCATTCATTTAGTGCTTGAAAAATTTTCAAGCAGAGTCTCCCAGGCCCTTGTTCATAATAATTACCTTTATCCCTTTGAAGACATCTCCTTTAGGAGAGTAGTCTCAGGCTCAGGGATCATTTCCAGGGATCATATTTAGCTTCTGCCTCTAAAACAGCTTTATTCCAGTCTTGAATTATTAATTGTTGCCCAATTAGTTTCTGTGATCACATTTGCCCTTTCATCTCCAAATGATGCTTTCATTATAATTTTTATAAATGAAAATACTAAAGACGTGGACTTCAAATGCTCAGTAGTGGCACAGTTGGGGATAATACATCTCTTGGGATGTTATCTATGTCTGCCAAAGCCCTGTGACCAGTAGGAATCTACAGTTAAAATCTATGATTGTCTGTGCAGCTACTGGTCTGAGGCTAGGTGTACATATACCAGGGTGCCAAAATAATGTATACACATTTTAAGTTTGCTATAATCAGAAGTGCCTGGACGCTGATCGTAACCACTTTGAGCACCTCTTGTAGGTGCATAAGTCAAATGTGACTTCTATTCATCTTTTGTTATGGGTATATATTGAGTATTACAATTGTAATACAGTTTTCTCCTTTGTTAATATGCATATGCATATTTTTGGTACCCTCTGTATATGTATGCCCATTTGTGTGTGTGTGTGTGTGTGTGTGTGTGTGTGTGTGTGTGTGTGTGTGCGTGTGTGTGAGAGTGGCGGGAGGAACTAGACAAGGTTGGCTGGCTTCCAAAACCTTAAGTTTGTCTCTGCTGACTATCTCACAAGGGTATCCAAAGATAATCACTGTCCTTTCCTGGCCTTGGACTTTTTATCTGTAATGGTAAGATCATAAAGCCTGCTCTTTTGATTTCACAGTATGATCATAATAATTAGTTAAATAATACATCATTAGAAAGTATTCTGGAGAGGAATTCCCTCTCAATGACCTATCAGACACCCAGCAAATAGAAACTGTAGTAAACTATTAGAGACTAGTTTATGTCCTTCTTTCATGAAACATTTCCAGCCTTCTTTAACAAACATGTTTCTATCTTACTCTTATGGTACCAATAATTCTCCATTACTCAGCCCTAAATCATTCTCATATTCATTTTTGTATTAGTCTTGTCTCAGTAGAGGAACTCTGAGATTCTTGCAACTGGAGCCAGTGCCTTACATGAGACATGGTAGACTAATTAAGAGCAGCTGTTTTGAAGTAAACAAACATTTCTAGTTTTCCCTAGAAAGTTGTTTGACTTCTTTAAGCTCAGCTATTTCTTCTGAAAAATGGGGTTATTAATATTAACATCTCACTCAAAAAGTTGGTTTGATTATTAAATAAGACAAAAAACATCCAAAGTCTTCAGCATAGTTTCTGACAAATAAGTACTGAGCAAACGTTCTTATGATTACTTAATACTAGCAGCCAAAATGTTATAGCATTTTCTATAATGGTAATCTTAAAATACTGTAAGAGTCTAGAATATTTTTGGAATTAGCGAAAAAATGTTAGATTCAAATTCAACACAGAGTTACTCTGTTTTAATAGAATTTTGACTTTTTATATATGAGGGGAGGTCCAAAAAACCCCTAAAATTTATTTATAAAATATTGTGTATTTATTCTTGCATGTTTAAACTTCTCACATTTTCAAAGTACTTTCCATTTGTTGCAATACACCTCTCAAGATGCTTTTTCCACTGCTTAAGATAGTTTTTGAACTCATAGATTTTGATGCCTTCTAGTACTTTTGTCATTTTTTGTTTCACCTCTACCAAATCAGTAAAACGTTTCCCTTTGAGGACATTATTTTATCCAGGGAAACAAAAAAAAGTTCCTCCAGGTGAGATCCGGTAAATAGGGAGGGTGGGATATGGGGATCATGCTGTTTTGGGTTAAAAACTGCTGCACACTCAATGCAGTGTGGGCAGGTGTGTTGTCATGCCGTATGTTGTTTGTGCAAATCACCCATCATGAAATGGGCAAATGCATTGAAAGACTCTCCAAAAAAAATTCCCTGAAGCCGAACACAGCTTTTCCCAACAATGCCAGCTGGTACACTGATGCAGGTGAATTCCTAGATACTCACCTAGCAGGAAAAAACTGTCCTACAAGGGGCTAGCCCTCCAAAAGATAATTCTGGGTTTATTTGGGTCCACTCTTGTACCTACTTCACCATCTTGACTGAAAATTACACTTATCTTTTATTTGTCTGGACAGGATACATGTCAATAAATATTTTTGAATGACTAAATAGAATGTTTTATTATAACATCATTTATAATGCTGCATCATTTTCTATTCATTATGTGGATGCTTAATAAAATAATAAATTTATATTGATTATTTGTTTAATCCAATGTTTTTTATTCATTTTTGAATATCTATTATATTAATACATTAAGATAAAGTCACAGAAAACCTTAATACATATAGCAAATCATAACGCTTTTTATAAATCTCACTAAATTTCAGAAGGCTAGAATTTGAATCAAGGCAAAACAAATTATCAACCTGCAAACCAAATTTATGAAATCAGAGATACTTGACATTTTATAAACTTTTGAGTGAGAAGCAAGTAGAATTTGCAACAGAGAGATAAATTAAGCCATTTCCCAGGTTTTGGTAGAAACCTATGATGGAAGGGGCTCCCTGTGCAGCCTAATCAAGTCAGTTCATCACACCTTTACTGAATTGCTGGTTTGGAAGGCTCTCAGTTTGACTCTGTCCATGAGTTCTAATATTCTTAGACAAGAACAATCCATGCAAAAAGTAAAATAATGTAACTCAATCTGTGAGGCCATTATTACCCTGGAACCAAAGCCAGATGAAGATACCATACAAAAAATAATAATACAGACAAATATATTTTATAAATATAGATGCAAAATCCTTAAGAAAAACCAGCAAACTGTGTCTAGCAACAAATATAAAAATTGTACACCCTGATTAAATGCAATTTATCCTAGGAATAAAAAATTAGTTCAATCTATGAGAAACCACTTAATGTAATGCACCATATCAAAGAATAAGCAACAATAACCACATTGTCATTTCAACATTTTCAGAAAAATAATTTGATAAACCCAACACCCTTTCATGATAAAAACTTTAAAAAACTAGAAATAAAAGAGAACTTCCTCAACCTGATAAGGGTACCTATGATAATCCCACGTTTCACATATTGCTTAGGAATAAAAAACTGGATGCTTTCTCCCTAAGATCAGAAGCAGGACACAGATGTCTGCTCTTGCTACATTTGTTCAACATTGTACTGGAAGCTATAGCCAGGGTTATTGGGGAAAAAAAGAAAACAGAAGGAATCCAAATTTGAAAAAAGAAGTAAAAATATATCTATTTGCAGATGACATATTCTATGTATAGAATATTCTAAGAAATCTATTAGACCTAATAAACAAATTCAGCAAGATACAAGATGAATATACAAATATCAGTTGTATTTCTCTACAGTAGCATGAGCAATCTAAAATTAAATTAAGAAAACAATCCACTTACAATAGTGTCAAAAACAATAAAATGTGAGCGATCCAAGATGGCAGAGTAGGTAAATACTGTGCCCGCTTCGTTCCACAAGTACATTAAAATTACAACTAAATTATTGAAAGCCAACATGGAGAACCATCTAAAGTATAGCTAAACAGAAGGTTATAACTAAGGTGAGACTGGTAGGAGGAGCACAGACATAAAGCCAAACCTCTGGTAGTGAAAGAGAATCAGGGGGGATATCTCAGATGCAAATGATCCCCCCAGAGGAGTGAGGAACCCCAGCCTAATATCGGGCTCCCTAGCCTGGAGCACTGGTACTAGGAAGGGAAGCCCCACAACACCTGACTATGAAAAACAGTAGGGACTCTGACAGTCTGGTTGGGACGGAAGGCTCCGGGAAAGCCAGACATCCTCTTAAAGTGTCCATGCAGACTCAGTTACTCACAGGTACTCACTCTGGGCTCCGGGAGAGGGACAGGGACTCAGGGGACATTGGAAGCATATGGAGGGGGGTGACAGACTGAGGTATGTGGCTTTGGAGTGAGGGCTGGAGGACAGTCGCCGTTTTTCCTGGGTACTTCTTTTCCCATGCAGCTGGTTGGTGGGCGCCATCATTTCTGTGTTGCAGCCACCCCCCACCCCCATGGCCAAGTCTGAAACCTGATTGGCCTGTTGAGCTTTACTTGCTCCACCCTGCTGACTCACTAGGACCTCACCTTACCCAAGTCTGCCAAAGCCAGAGGCATTTTCTCCAGTGAGCAACCAACCCCATACATGTTGCAATTTTCCTTGGAAAATTAAGTTTGTAGGCCCCAGGCTGGTGGTGACCCATTGATGTGCTCTGAGACTTTTGCAGACTTTTGCGGAGTAGTTCCAGGCATAGCACTGGCATCAAACCAGAATCTACAGGAGCACCCAGCACAGGTGGCCAGGGAAACAGTGCAAGGGCCCCACAGGGCATCTACTACATAAGGCTATCCAGCAATACTGGGAGATGTAGCAGATGTACCTAATACACAGAAACAAATACAGAGAGGTA
>PVJL010004607.1:0-34808 GCA_004026885.1 Lyroderma lyra
GAAAAGGCCTGGCCCTGGAGGACGTGTTGCTGGAAGGGACGAGAGGTGACAGGACTGTCCTGAAAGCACCCACGCCAGCTCGCACGGGTCTCCGAGGAGGAAGTTAGCGTCCTCGACCACAGCCTGCTGCAGCACCCCGTGATGACACCATGCAGCCTGTGGAATGAGGAGCGGGGGGCCCACGATTCACTAGGAATTCTGCTGCCTGGTGGGACCCCCGCCCGCACAGCCCCAGCTCCACGCTGGTCCCCCCCACCCCCGCCCCTCATGTCGTGTTCTCTTTAGCTTTTCTATAGTGAAAACTTTCTCCTGCTTCAATGTCTAATGAGATGGTGTGGAATAACAATCTCTAAGGTCCTGTAACACTCCAGACTCCAGCCCTAAGTAAGGTTTTGTTCCCTTCCTGCAGAGGGGACAGGAAATAAATGGGTTGCACTAGAACGAACCGTGATCCGGAAAAGCTGCACGGGTCTGTTACGTCAGCACCGCTGCCAGGAGGTCACAGGCGCCCGGGTGGCACATGCAGCGTGGGTCAGGGAGCCGGAAGCGCCCCGGGACCGCCCCGTCTGGTGACTTCCAGCCGAACCCGCGCGGACATTTGTAGGGCCCCGGTGGACACAGCGGCGGCATGTCCTGTGCGCCCCAAGATAGCGTTTCACACGTTTTAGATTACGCAGCTTAAATTAGCATGTCTGATAAGGGACACGGCATCTTTTCTTGTCGCGGGCAGCCAGCGCCAGCCGCGGCGGAGGGGACCGTGACCTCCCAGCAGTAACGCGAGTCGCCGCTGGGAATTATTTATCACCCGCGCGGTCATTCTGAGCCTCACGCATCTAATTGACACGGCAATAATGGCCTATGAACTTTTGATCCAATTAATTGTTAATGAGAGGTTTGATTAGCAAATAAAGGGCCTATTAGGTGAGCTGGCTCTCGCTTGTCGTCGCAGAGGTCAGCATACTGCAAAGGGGAACACAGAGCGCTGACGCTGAGCCCCTCCCTTAGTGAGCCGCGTGCCCCCCGATGTCACGTGAAGTTCAATACAGACTTTGGCCACCCTAGAAACTCGCGTGTAAACACACAGATGTGGTGTCGTTTCTACAAACGTGCACTTGCAGACGCTATTTTTGAAATCATCACAGACCTTGGGATTATTATGACGGGTGCCCTGTGTGGAGGTAATTGAGAATTTCCCTGGCCCAGCGTGAATTGCAGAAGAAATCATAGTTTTATCTTACGCAATTGGCTTCCTTATTTGTTTTCCAAAATGAAGCTGAATTTATACTTTTCTGATTATAAAAGGAATGTGTGCCTATTATTACAGAGCAAGAAAATCAGGAAGCATATTTTCAAAAGTGAATCCACCCAAATTGTGTCCCGGAGAGAGAGAAATGTGTCAACAGCGCAGGACTTGTGACGCAGCTTGTGCCCTGGGCACCTGCAGGGGCCGCTATTCCTACCGTGACGCCGACCCCCCACTCTGCCCTCCACCCCCACCCGAGCCTCCGGCCCAGTCCCCCCAGCAGCGGGCGCTGGGCTGTGCTGCCAGCCCCACTGCAATGCAGCCTGAACGTTTGTGGGTGTGTCTTACGTGAGTGGGGGTGTCCGTGTAGTTCTAAAAGCGCATTTCTGTTGTTGGAACCCTTTGTTTTCAATAGTGAGTTTTAAAACTTCCTTTTCCAAAGAGATGCCTTGGTCATGTTTTGATGGCTGTCCAACCCTGTGGCCTCCCTAGGCCACATGTAAAATACACTCACACTAAGGATGGCTGATGAGCTAAAAAAAAAAAAAAGTAGCAAAACAATCTCATAATGTGTGTTGGCTACATGCAAAGCCATCCTGGGCTGTGGGTTGAGACTCCCCCATGATTGTCCTTAATTGGCATGTGGGAAGTGTTTCTGGAACAGTCAGCTATGTCGTGGAGTCAAGGGGCCCACGAAGAGGAGAATAGCCCAGGTGCAAAGCTGCCCTCCTGCTCTGCGGGTGATGGTAGGTGGGGAAGAGGTGGGCTCCTGCGTCCTGTCCTCACAGGGGTCCGTCTCAGCTCTGGGCGTCACTTGTTAACTTGTTTCGTGACGTGATTGCAGCACCTGGGGAAGCGTCTGCTGAAACTTCACGTTTAGAGTTTGGCGTATGCGACGCCCACATGCTCTTAGAGTTAACGCATCAAGTTGTCAACCCACCCAGCTCCACAATGTGCTGGCTTCTGGCTCCCTGACTTGTGAGGTGTGTGACCTCCTACAAGGAGCCCATCTCCTTGTCACCCCACATCCCTTCTCCAAATGCAGGGTGGGGAACAAGGGGTGAGCCTGCTAGCCCATCTGCTCGGAGGGGCTGGAACCCAGAAAGCACCACTAACGATGACCATTAGCGCCATTCTTATTTCTGCAACGCGGCCCCAGTAATGGAAATCGGACCCCCAGGCTTGTACGGTTTGGCTACGGCAGCAGACAGCAGGACTGAGGCCGAACGGCGGTGTGCGGAAGGTGTGGGCACCCGCGCTGAGTACTGGCACCGAGGGTCCCCCAGCCGCTGGCAGCCCGAGAGCCACGGTGTTTAATCAAACTCTCCCACTGGGTCGGGTTTGTCCTCAGTGTCAGGGTGACACATTTTGCACATTTTTAAACAGTGTTCTCCATTCTTGGTCGAGCCTGGATCCAGGTTGCCTAGCCTGACAAGGCTGGGCCAGGCTGACCCAGCTCGAAGCCCTCTTGGGTCAAGCAGAGGAGGTTCTGCATGTTTTCAGAGCCGGGCAGGGGACGGGCGGGCGCCGGGCATCATGGAAACGAACCCCTGAAGGGAGCGAGTGTGGACGGGAGAGGCGCGGAGCAGGTAGAGGGAGTCAGACCGGTGCAGGGGCTTCGTGAAGAAGCCTGGCATGTGGACACACCACTCGGTCGGTACAGGAGGACAATGGTGGCTGAGGGGGGTGGGGGGTCCATGGCCGAGCTTTTGGGTGTCCGTGTCGCTTTCACATGGCCTGGTGGCTCTGTGCGTGGGTGGGGAGTGTGGGGGGGCTGGTGCACAGGCGGGGTGTGCGAGACCACAGAGCTCCTTTGAGAGCATGTGAACGGCCAGGAGGTTGTCTCGGGAGGAGGGTGTCAGCATCGTGCTCAAATGGCCAGGTGGCGTTCTGACTCCTTTCCACCCCACCCTTCACCCCAAGATCATTGAGCCACCCCAAGTGCCACCTTAGAGTAGCAGGAAGGAGGGAAGCCTGAAAGAATGACCAGGTCCTCCAGAAAGATCCCTCCACCTAAAAGATTATTAAAGGGCTCCCGATGGCGGATTTGACTGAGTAAATAATTAACAAGGACAGATTGTTTAAACCAGAAAACAGCCAAGCTCCTGTAATTCCAAACTATGTAAAACGGTGGGGACTGATGAGAGCACTGAGGAATTTGCTGGAAATAAGGCAACTGCATCTAACTCTGCAGTCGGGCGGCAACGCCGATGCACCCCTAACCCCGTCAGCCACACAACCCCATTTCGTCCCCCCAGTAGCCACGGGGCAGAAGCGCGGTTCTCAGTTCGCTTTCGCAGGTGAGAGCCAGTGCCCAGGGAGCCTGAGTACATCTTCCGAGGAACGCAGGGGTTCGAGCCCTGGCTGCTGGCCCTGGAGGCACTTCCATGTGAGACAGCCTCGGTGTCTCAGGAGAGAGTAATTACATTTGGCCAAGAAGGACAAGTGGAAAGTGGCTTCCTTGTGCCACACCTAGAGAAAACCAAAGCAGACAAGCGGCCGTGACCAGCACCAGCTGAGATGCAGTACAGCGCTGTGTTCAAAGGGTTTAGGGGCAGGCGCTGAGGCAGAGCAATGCCTGTTTTTGAAAGTGACCCCTCTCCTGAACTGCGACCTGCTGGTCAAGCATCTCATCATCTTTCAGGCGAGAGCTTCCCAGCTGTCCACAGAGGTGTCCACCTTCCCCTGACCTCCTCACTGACAAAAGCATTCTCTAGTATACCCACCAGTGGAGACAGTCCTTCTTAGCCTTATGCTGTCTTCCCATCCCGAAAAGTGACCAGCAAAATCCTCAGCAAAAGGCAAACTCTCAACCCACGGTCCGGTCCTCATCCTCAGCCTCTGGCCTCCAACATCCCGCACTCCATCCTCACCGGCCACTTCCCCTCTCCTAAATCCGCCTTCCCCAGCCCTTTTCTTACCTAACTCCCACAGCGTGGAACGACCCTTCGTCCACCTGATGAACCCAAACACATCCCCACTTTCCTCACATACGTATTGGCCATCTGCGTGTCTCCCTTGGTGGGGTGACTGTGGAAGTGTTTGGCCCACTGTTTAAGTCGAGTTCTTTGTGTGTGTCGTTACAGTCCTGTACCAGATGTGCCTTTTGCAAATACTTTCTCACAGTCTGTGCCTTGTTTTATCCTTCTCTTGAAAATGTCTTTTATAGAAAATGAGTTTGAAATTTTAGTTTATCAATGAATGTCTTTGGTGTTGCACCTAAAAAGTCATCTAGGTTTCTCCCATTCTAGGAGTTTCATAGTTTTGTGTTTTACATTTATGGCTACCGCCTATTTTTAGGGAATTTTTATGAATTGTGTATGTTGTCTGTCTGTCTATATTTTCTTTCTTTCTTTCTTTCTTTCTTTTTTCTTTTTTTTTTTGCAGATGTCCAGCTGTTCCAAAATGATTTCTTGAAAAAACTATCTTTGCTCCTTTGTCAAACATCAGTCACTGTATTTATGGGGACCTGTTTTCTGGGCTCTGTTCTGTTTATTTATTTGTCTCTTCTTTCACCACACTGTCTTGACTACTGTGGCTGCAGTGAGTCCTGAAGTCAGTGGGGTCAGCCCTCCAACTTGGTTCTTCTTCATCAATACTGTGTTGCCTGTGCTGGGTCTTTTGTCTCTCCTCATAAACTTTAGAATTGGTTTGTCAACCGATATCCACAAAATAAATTGCTGGGATTTTTAATGCATTGCATTGAATCTATTGACCAAATTGGGAAGAACTGACATCTTGGCAATATTGAGTCTTCCTACCCATGAATATGTGATATCAATTCATTTTAGGTCTTTGATTGTGTTCATCATAATTTCATATTTTTTTTCAAATAGATTGTATACATATTCTGTTAGATTTATACCTATTTTATTGTGTGTGGGGGGTGCCTAATGTAAATAGCATTTTTTTTTATTTCAAATTTTACTTGGTTCATTGCTAGCATGGAGGGAAAATTTGAGATATGTATATCAACCTTGTCTCTGGATCTTTGCTCTAATGGGTTATTAGTTCTAGGAGTTTTGTTTCTGTTTTTTGTAGATCCTTTTGGATTTTCTACACAGACGATCTTGACATCTGTGAACAAAGATAGTTTATTTTTTCTTTGCCATTCTGTGTGTTCTTATTTCCTTCTCTTGACTTATTGCATTAGCTGGTACTTCCAGGATAATGTTGAAAAGGAGTGTTGAGAGAGGACCTCCTCATCTTGTTCCTTGTGATACAGTTTAATTTATAAATTAGTGAGAGATTAACAACAATAACTAATAATAAAACAGAACAATTATAACAACATACTGTAATAAAACTTATGCAAACGTGATCTCTCTCTCTCAAAATACTTTATTGTACTGTACCCACCTTTCCTCTTGTGACGATGTGGAATGAGATAATACCTCTGTGATGAGATTCAGTGAGGTGCTCAGATGGTGTGCAATGTAAAACTTATGAATTGTTTATTCCTTTAATTTTACATTTAATATTTTAGACTGTCATTGACCACAGGTAACTGAAACCACAGAAAGTGAAACCACAGATAATGAGGGACTCCTGTACCTTACAATTAATACAAAACTGAAAGCAACAAAGAAAAAACAAATGAACAAACAAACAAATAACCCATGGACACAATCAATAGTTTAATGTTTATTTGGGGATGAGTGGGGAGGGGAGGGGAGAAGGGAGGAAGAGGTGGGAGTGGAGGGAGGAGAAGCTAAATATAAGGTGATGGGAAGAGAAGTCACAGTAGGTGGTGAACTTATTATACAACAAGTTGACAATGCTCTGTAGAATTGTATGCCTGAAACCTATGTAATCCTTGCTAACAGATGTCACCCCAATAAGTCTATCAATAAAAATACATTTTAAATAAATAAATAAAATTTTAAAAATAAATAAATAAAAATTAAAATGTAAAAAAAAAATCTTAATTACTCCATCTCATCTTTTGTATCATTATTGTCATTCATTTTATTTCTATATAAGTGTACATAAGTATATGTATATGCTTATAAGTATACACATGTAAGTATATATATAATACATACATAGACATACATCATCAAATACATTGTTGCTATTATTTGAGCAGTGGGTATCTGTGAGATCAATTAAAATAATAAAAGTTAAAATTTTTATATCATTTTCAGTTATTCTTTAATATTCTTCTTTGTTTAATGTAGATCATTGTTTCTGCTCTAAAATACTTCTTTTAACATTTCATGCAAGGCAGAAATTTCCTGTTTTTATCTGCCTGAGGAAGTCTTCATCTCTCCTTCATTTATGAAGAGTGATTTTGCAGAGCACAGAAGTCTGGGGGGACATTTCTCCCCTCTCAACACTACATCGTTTCCTCTCCTCCTTTGGCTGGCGTGTTCTCTAAGAAGTTAGATGTGGCCCTTGTCTTTGTTCTGGGTAAGTGGGGTATCTTTCAGCTTCTTTCACTATTATTTTATCTTTGATTTTCTGTAGTGTAGTTATTCTTGTGACATCTGTTAGCAAGAATAACATAGGTTCCAGGTGTACGATTCTACAGTGCATTGCCAATTTGATGTATAATAAGTTCACCACCTACTGTGACTTCTCTTCCCATCACCATATATTTAGCTCCCCCCCTTCCCACCCCCTCCCCCTTCTTTCATTCCTCCCCACTTGTCCCCAAATAAATGTTTTCTTTTTTTTCCCTCACTTACTCTGTTTCATATTCTCTGAGCTTCCTGGGTCTGTGGTTAGATGCCTGACATTCACATGGGGAAATTTTCAGAAACACTGTTTCAAGCATTTCTTTTGTTTCTTTCTCTCATCCTTCTCCTTCTGGTATTCCCACTACAGGTATATTGCACCTTTTATATTTGTCCCACAGTCCTGAGATATTCTTTGTTTTGATTCAGTCTTTGTATTCTTTGCTTTTCAGTCTTGGAAGGTTTTATCACTATATCCCCAAGTTCAGTTATTCTTTACTCACCCATTTCCAATCTATCAATGAGCCTGTCAAAAGTATTCTTCATTTTTATGACAGTGTTTTTCATCTCTAGCCTTTCTCTTTGATTCTTTCTTAGTATTTTTATCTCTGTGCTTACATTGCCCTTCTGTTCTTGCATCCTGTTTCATCCATTAGAGCCCTTGGCATAATAATCAGAGTTGTTTTTAATCCCCAGTCTGATCATTCTAACACCCCTGCCACATCGAATATCCACGGGTCGGATACTTGCTCTGTCTCTTTGACATGTTTTTTGCCTTTTATTGTGTTTTGTCATTTTCTTCTTGATAGATAGATGTGATGTACTGGGTGAAAGGAATAGCTGCAAATAGGTCTTTACTAATGTGGAGGCGAGGTGCAGGGCAGGGTTAGGTCCCAGGGTTTTGGGGAGCCTGTGCCCCTGGGCCGCGACCTCCACATGTTCCTCAGCTTGTTCTCCCTCATTAGAAGAGGCAGGAGGGCAGGAGTGGGCTGGAGGTGGGTGCCTCCCTTCTCCCACAGGGCAACCTAGGGCTTCCCGGAGTTGTTTTCTGTCCCTCGGGACACTGAGGCACTGAGGCTCTTGCAATACCCCAGCGGGAGGAGCTCTGATTACTCGTTTGCCCCGAGGGCAGCCTCGTTAGGAACAGGAGTGCCCCGGTGTATTTTGAACCACTCCCTTCCTCCCACACCCCATCTTATGCTAGGAACACAAGGGTATTTTCTCAGATAGTTACTGTAGGGACCCGCGTGGGCTCCTGGATATAAAGGTCACAATATTGTGGGGCCCCCATGTGACTCTGTCCCCTTAGAGTTTTAACTCCCAGACTTGTCCACACTGAACCTCCAGCCACTCCTCCATCACAGTTCAGGCTTGTCTGCCGGGTGCTTGTTCCCACATCAGTCTCTGGTCCGAGAATGTGACTCTCACCTGTCTGTTTTGGGGGGTAGCAAGTCTGCCCTGTGTCCTCTCCTCGCTACAGCTCCAAGAAAAGTCGTTGACTTTTCCTTCTAGTCAGCTTTTCACTTGTCGTTAGGATGAGTGGGGACTTCCAAGCTCCTTAATGAGAGGTGCTTAAGTGAACAGAAATAATTTGCTTAATGACATATATGAACATGGTGCTGATAATACATTAATAAAAGGAGTGGAGAAAATAAGGTTGAACCTGTAATTATCTCCTCATACAAAGATTATATCTCAAACCATGTCTACATGATGGTAGGTAAAGTGGAGATTCAATAAATATCTTGTTCAGTCAAGAAGAGCCTGCTTGATTATTTCAAGCCAAACAATTTAAGTCTGAGAACATAATGATCTGAATTAGTTATCTACATTGAATAAATTAACCAGCTAATTGTCACACTTTTGCTCAATTTTCTCTTGTTGCAGCTTTAGATTAGATAATATAAACATGTCCTTCCTGAAACACACAAAACACTTATCTTTACTCCAAAAACTCATTCTTCTCAAAATTATTAGGCCAGATCATCATGTCCAGTCACACTGGAGTAATTGATACCGAAGCAGTCTTCTCATCGTGACCAGCTATAAAAGTTAACAAAATATACGAGACAGTGGTTTCCCATCAATGTACAAGGACCAAGGTAAGAAGGCCAACATGGCAGGTGAGCACCATGATCAGCCAGTACAGAGAGCTGGGTTCTGAAGAACCAGACGGCCCACTGAGTCCAGGAGGCAGAGATCAGGCTCCAGGACACCAAAAGCAATTGAAATCTGCGAGACAAGAGAGCTGTGTGGTAAGGGAGGCCCTAAGTCCACGTGGGGACGCCCTGCAAGGCTATGACTGAGAGTGGGCCATGCAGGGCAGGGTGACTACTTCTGAGCTGAGGCCCAGAGCACCTGAGCTGAGGTTGAGATGAGCACGGAGATCCTGGACGCTGAGCAGTGATGGAGAAATCAGATGCAGTGCTTTGGACTTTCAGGTCTCCCGCAACATTGAGGTCCCCTAAGATGTTGCTTACACCTCTGACCTGCTGCAGGCACACCAAGAAGGCTGAATTTAACAGTGAGGACCATACCTCCCTGTACAACTGCTCTACTTCTACCCATAAGTAGTGTAAAACCAAGTATGCACACACCGAATGAAGTTAGCCAGGGATATACTGACTGCCAAAACAAGATTCATAACATGTCAGAGAAAGAAAATAAAATTCAGAACTTCCAAAGCAAGTTATACATAGGAAAGAAATAGGAAAATGGTTTCATCAGCCAAAGACTTTAAAGTAGCTATTATAAATTCATTCAAAGAAATATACATGCACACACACGGAGTCAAATAAGTAAAGGAAAATACAGTCATATCGAGATAACAAAGGATCTTAGCAGAGAAATGGAAAATGTAGAAAATAAGGAAGAAAATTATACAACTGAAAAGAACAGTAACTGAAATAAATATCGAGTGGATGATATTAACAGCACATGTAGATGACAGTGGAGAAAAAGTCAATAAACTTGAAGGCAGAAGAACAGAAATTCTGTAATGTGAATATCAAAGAGAAAATAAATTGAACAAAATTAAACTAAATCTCAAGACTTGTTTAAAATTTTCATACGGTCTAATAGTCAGCAAACTGGAATCCCAGAAGGGACAGTAAGGTTGGGTGAGAAAATAAAATTGAAAAAATAAGAACTAGAACTTCCTGAATTTTATTTTTAAGACTCTGACTAACAGATTCAAGAATCTCAGTGAACCGTGTGTGTGTGTGTGTGTGTGTGTGTGTGTGTGTGTGTGCGCGCGCGCACGCGCGCGTGTGTGTGAGACAAAAAATGAAACACTGGATCACACCTAGATGCTTCATAGTCAAATAGTTAAGAACACAAAATAAAGAGACAATTTTGGAAGCAGCCAACAAATGAACAAACAATGAAGAATATTAGGAACGCACAAAACGAAACAAATGTGCTGATTTCTTATCAGACACAAGAGAGGCCGGAGACGCTGAAAAACACCTCGTGAGGGCTGAAAGTAGGAGAAAGAAATTCTGTAAACAGAAGACATTTTAGGATAAAAAACAAAACAACAACAACAACCCGAGAACTCCACTGTCAGCAGGTCTCAACGACCAAAACAATAGAGGATGTGCTGGAAGTGGAGGGACATTACACGAGATGACCGCTCGACTCCACAGAAAGGGGGAAGGGACCCCAGAAACGCAAACTGAATGGGTCAATACCAAAGGCTTTGCTTTCTTTCTTCTCATAATTTATTTAAAACACAGCTAACTTTTGCTAAAGGAATAACACTGACCCCGTAAGGGAAGGAACTGATCTCTGCAGACGTACAAAAAAACCATGTGACCGTGATTCCAGTAAGGGTGGCGGGTAGGGAGACATGGCTGTTAGCCTGGTGACGCGGGGCATGGACCACATGGGACTCACGTGGGACGTCGGAGGTGGGAGGGAGCCCCACGCTGAAGTGAAAGAGACTTCGAGGCGTCACAAATGAGTATTATTAGCTTTAGAGTCACCAGTAAAAACAATAATAAAGATTTGTAGATAAGAAGGCAATGGATGAAATAAAAAAGACTGTTAAACTTTTAATCCAAAGGCAATCGCAGTGGAACATCAGAAGAATAAAAAGCAGAGTGAATAAATAAACAGGAAAATGTTGAGTGATCATATCAATAAGTACATTAAATTAAAATGGGTTATACGTGTAAGTTGTAAGGCAGGCATTTGGGCTGCTTAGAAAGGACAGACCCAACCAAGTTTGTCTACAAAAGGTGTCCTGCATATAAAGACAAATATTAAAAGGATAATGAGGGAATAGGGAGATGATGCAAAAACAAACAAGGGCAGAGCGGTTTGGTTATATTGCTAGCAGATAACATGATAAACTGCATGCATCCACTTGAAAATGCGATGCTTTTCAAAAGACAGTGTCAGGGACGTGAAAAAGCAAGCCACTCCTGGGAAGGAAGCAGTCACAACACACATATGTGACCCAAGACTTGTACCCAGCATTTACATTTATGTATAAAATCTAGATACCCACGTTTCTCCATATAAAAATGCATACATGCAGGTGTTAATTATACATATATTTGTGTAATGATTATATATAAAAGATATATAAATTTTTAATACCCAGGTACATACATATATACACATGTATACAAACAAATGAAAACAATGATTAAAACATTCTTGTAACAAAGGATCCTAATTAAAAAATGGACATACTCTTTGAATATCTACTTCTCCAAAGAAGATGCAAAATGACCACCAGCCTACGAAAGGTGCCAAACACCAAGCGTCCTCAGCTGTGTACATGTCAGATTCACAGGGATCCCAGAGCTCGCTAAAACGTAAAAGATGACCCATGAAATGCTGAAGAAAACAGCCAGCGGAGCTCCGACCCTGCTGCTGTCGGGGTGAAGTGTTTCACCCACTTCGTAGAGCAGTGGCGTCCAACCTTTGGGAAGAAGAACCGTCTCGGGCCCCACAGAAAATACACTCACCCTGACGATAGCTGATGGGCTAAAAAGAAAAAAGTCCATGTATTATTTTCATAATGTTTTAAGAAAGTTTATGAATTCACGTTGGGCCACATTCCAAGTCCTCCTGGGCCGCGCGTTGGACAAGCTTGTCGTAAAGCAATGACAAGGTTGAACGTACACTTACAAACACTCATTCCTCAGTCTTGACTGAAGAGAAATGAAAAGTTGTGTTTGTAAACTGACCTGGACAAAAGTGTCCACAGCAGCTTTGTTCACAATGACCCAAACTGGAGGCAGCACACTTGCCGGTCAGGAAATGGATGGACGAACAGATTGGAATACGTTCAGACTGTGGGACGCCATTCTGCGGTGGGAACACACGATTGCTGGCAGTCACGTCGTGGACACACAGGTCTCGCATTGAACGGAAGAGCCCAGACACGGTGAGTCAACGCTGTAGTAATTCCACTTATGTGAAATTCCAGAACAGGCAAAATGAGTGTGTAATGATGGAAATCCGATCGGGGTTGGCCTGGGGAGGGGTCTGTTGCTGAGAAGAGAGCTAACAGAACTTTCTAGAGAGTGAGAGATGGTCTACATTTTGATTGATATATCTATCGATCAAATTGTGCACCTAACAGGCGTGGTCTTATTGTATGTAAATTAAACCTTAATAAAGTTGATTAAAAAAATAATCCGGCCAAGTGAGTGCTCTCCCCAAACTGCGGAGACTCTTCTTGTTCTGTGCAATCTGGTGCTGACCTTTGGCAGGCATTGGGGGGGGGGGGTCCCTGCATTTCACATAGGCAAGCAGGGCAGCAAAAATGAGGTCAGAAGACCACCCACCTTCACCGTGTTTCCTCCAATCTGAAGACCTGCGCTTGTGTCTCAGGAAGCGGGTAACCGAGGGGATAATCAGGTTCTAGCAGAATCGACACCTTCCACCAGCCTCTCCCGCTGCCCAGCCGCTGGGGTGTGAAGCAGACCTGTTGTTTACAAAATCCGACGTGTGACATCCTTTCGGGCAAGACTGACTCACGCCCATCCTGCGACTCAACGTAGTGTGCTCCACGCCAATGGTCACACAGGCCTGGATGCTAGGACTCCTTGTTTCAAAATTTCTAAGTTTTCCTTTGGGATGTGATTTCCTCATAGTTCCCCAAAACAGCAGTGATAAAGCCCCATGAAAACATACCCACTTACGCCGTTGATTTACTGCTCGAAGGTGTCGCACTATCTAGATACATTTGCGAGCCTCACTCACAATTAACGTCGTCTGCATTTACTACTGTTCATCACCTCGCCGGTGTTACTAATTCTGCTTCTTTATTTTCTCTCAAAGCCCTCAGAGTCTAATTTTCCTACTTTGCTGAGATTATTGTTTTGTCATTGAAATTTGTTTTGGCACCTCCCCAGCTCTTCCATCAGTATGTTATAATCTCACAATTAAAATGTCTAATTTATTTCCTTGTGTTCCTGATGTTATTGAAATTGGCGAGCGCTCTCCAGAAGGCATGCCAAGGCCTTAATAGGCACCAAGGTAACAAAACATTGTGTCTCCTTTTATTTTTCTGTTTTCATTATACTAACAAAATAAGACATGGAACCGATAGTCCGATGGAAATCAATTTACCTTTATTTATTTTAGAGAGAGATTCAAATGAAGTTCAAATGAAGTTGCTTTTATGAGTTTCCACTGAGAAAGGGACTTGTGAAATGTGGTGTTGAAATGTTAATGTTCGTCAAAGGGTAATTTTAAAAGACGCCTGACCGCCATAAATAATGCTTTAAGGGGAAGGGGAGACGTTTGTCTGTGTTGTCTTTTTAGGCTGATGTGACTATAAATTATTAACCTGGTAAACAGAATAACGGTACTGAGATTTAAGAAGTGCCATTCTAAAAGCCAGCTGCTTCGTCTCGCCACTCACTATTGCCTTTGTGATGTTTTACTTCTTTTTGAAATTGCTGAATTCATCTCAGTGGTAGATGGGCCTGGCACGTGGGGCAGGGCAGAGCCTGCCGATGGATTTGGGAGGTGCATCTGAGGCTTTCAGTTGTGAGGTCCCCAGGCACCCTCTCTGGGCTCCCATGTGTCACTCACTGAAATGGTCCTGCGGGCCGTGGGGAGAGGCAGCATCATGACAAAACCAGGACGAAGCACCTCCACGTTCATGTATCCTGCAAATACTTACTGAAATTCTATTGGGCAGCAGGCCAAACCCAGTGCTAAAGTCAAAGTCGTGTGTCTGCCTTCCAGGAAATTTCCACCTGAGGGGAGACAGGAGTGAGGCGGTGACATCAGAGACCGTCACAAGGAGAAGAGCCCATGTCATCTGCCACGTGAGACCCAGTTAGAGGATCCCTTCTGACTGCTGGGTACCATGTCGCCCAGAGCTCAGTGGCCTCATACAGCAATTTAGACTTAGCTCCCAGTGATCTGTGGGTCCAGGAGGTCCGCGGGTACTGAGGCCTCAGAGGTCACTGGGCTGGAGCAACTGGAAAGCTCCCCCATGAGGGTTATCTAGGATGGCGCGCTCATAGGTGTGGCATGGATTCTGCTGTTGCCTGGGTTCTCCACTGCCCACCAGAGTCCACAGGGCAGCCGCTCCCTATGCTGGGGTTCCTCACAGTACAGATGTCCCCAGAGGGAGCACCCCACGAGTAAGCATTCAGGTGGTAAGAGGAAGAAGCTGCCTGAAAGGTTCGCTCCAGGCTGTGTCCAGACTGTCACAGGGCCATTTAGGCTCAGCTGTGTCGGGCAGTGCAGTCGCAGGACCCTCCCAGACTTAAGCGGGTAAAAAGCAACAACACAGAAACCCTCATCTTGTGATAGGAGAGGGGAAGTTCCCGTTGCAGACAAGCACGTGGGATGAGAGATAGTGCCGGTC
This sequence comes from Lyroderma lyra, assembly GCA_004026885.1. Lineage (NCBI taxonomy): Eukaryota > Metazoa > Chordata > Mammalia > Chiroptera > Megadermatidae > Lyroderma > Lyroderma lyra. The sequence continues at coordinate 14,549 of PVJL010004607.1, forward strand.
AACTTTGGAAAAAAAATTATCACCAGATCAGAATAAGTGACATTCATTCTGGGATCAAGTTAACCAGAGGCAAATCTATTAAATGTGTGTTCTGTTCATACCCACAGGGTCTAAGCACCTTAACATATATTAGCTTAGTGAGTCCTAATACCTCCTTAGAGGCAGCTAATATTATTAACTAACATCGTCAAGTCACAGGTAAGGACACTGACACAGACATCGAGCTTGACTGCTGAGGTCACAGCAGAGGCTCTTGCACAGCACTGAGCAGGTTCTTGCTGTGATATGTCACATGGGCACCGCTTAGCAGGGTGACCCAGGAGAGCAGGTGGGTGAGGGCTCTGGGCAAGTCCACTGCATGGCGCATCTCAGCACAGAGACGGTGCGTAGAGGAGGAGGGAGGGGGAGGAAACGTGTCGGGGACGCAGGTGATGGCGGGCCACGGGCTCCCGGTGAGCCGACAAAAAGACACGGGCACACCGTGGAGGTCCTGGGGGCACATCTGGGTTTAGACGTTCTTCTCCGCGAGGAGGAAAAACTCTGAGCTGTTTTACGTGGGCCTCCATGGTCGGACCCCTGGGTGCTGTGTGGAGAACCGGTTGGAGGGGCGCGGGCTCCGCTGGCGGTGGCTGCAGTTACCCACCTGGAGGGAGAGGGTAGGACTAGGGTGCTGCCCCCAGAGATAAGGAGTGGACGCGTTTGGTGCCCACACGTTCGGTCCAGCGGCTTTTACTGCAGAACGTGGAGGAGGTGCTGGGGTGAAATGCCTCAGTGGCCTCAGGGGTCCCGAGTGACCCGTGCCGAGGCGGCACCCGCTTCCGACGTGGGAGCGCGGTAGGAGGGGCAGGCTTGGAGAAAACCCGGAGCTCGCGGCCTGCTTGCCGGCTTCACCCCGCCGGAAGTTCGTGCGGAAGGCGGAGGTCGTCAGCACAGCCCGGCCGGCTGGATGGCGTGGCCTGGCGCTCCCGGCCTCGGGCACCCGCCTGCCGGGACGAGGGCCCGGATCTCGGATAACCCGATCCCAACTCAGCCCTGCGTTGGCTTGCCCCGGAGGCGGGCGTGCAGGGCGCATGGTGCCTGAGGCTGCCCGAGCGCCTTCGGGAAGCTGGGCTTGAAGACCCGAGCCGCCTTAGGCGGGTGTCATGGGGCCTGGCCGCCTGGAAGGTGGGTGTCAGCCTGGAGGTCAGGAAGGGAGGGAGAGCGCGTGTGGCTGGGATGGAGTGACAGGGGCAGTGGGGCACAGGGACCTCGGAGAATTCGTGACTGTCCCCCTGCTGAGATTCTCATGAACAGTGTGCCTTTCGGACAGTTAAAAGGAAACGGGAAAAACAAGCCAACCAGACGCCTCTGGATCTTGCAGTGGCTGCAGGTGGCGTCCCGCGCAGGTCACAGGGTGTCTCAGCGACCCTGAGGGGCGGGCCGGGCGCCGCGGGGCGGGGCCGCGGGGCGGGGCCGCGGGGTGCTGGGCGCCGTGACTGGGCGTGGGAGCGCTCCCTGCGCCCGGCGCTCGCTCGGAAAACGCGTCCCCGGCGCTGGGCTGCAGGACGCCATCTTCCCTTTCAGCCCCGAGGCCTCTCCTTCCGTTCCCAAACAGGTCCGATGGAGTCCTTACATCGACTTCCTTTCAGATCTTCCGCTCCGAGAGTCATTCCTTATTGGTATTTATTTTGCTCTAAATTAGCTATTTGCTTATTGACCCAAAATAGTTATCATCTCAGCTGGAAATATATTGGAACTCTGGTTGCCAAACAAATACTCTGCAAAAGATGAATAAAAGCATATGGGGAGGGGGCGCCTCCCGCGCTCGGCCCGCGGCGCTCGGGGGGGCGTCCTGGCGGGCAGCCACGTGCCGCGCTGCACGCCGGCGTCGGGGTGACAGTGATCGATTCACCGGTGGGAAGGCACTAATGATGTTCGGCGCTGACGGCTGAGGCCCTTCGCCGTCATTTGCATTTCCATTTATCATCTCTGCATTTATCATTATGAAGAGGACGCCAGAGCTAATTAAAGTCTGGGCTAACGGGGTGGCCGGGGAGGCTGGTGGCCACCAACGCCCGCGAAGACCTGGGACAGCTTCCAGCAGGAGGACACCAACCTTACACCAAACCCAATTAACGGGACCCCTCCCGAAGCTGCTCGCGGCTCCCTGGTTTGGGCGCCGGGAGGCTTCCAAGCACATCTCATGTTTCATCCCTAAATCGCGGGTCTGCTGACAGGCCTGGGCGACTGTGCTCGGTATCGTAGCCCCCAGATCTCCCGCCCCCTCCCCCCTTTTTAACACCTTTGAACGTGGTCACATTTTTTAAAATTCTTAACCACAGGACCTCCCGGGTTCCGTCTGCACGGCAATGCACGTCTCTATTGCTGTTCCAAAAACACATTTTTTTGTTTGGAATTTTCTATCATTCTAAATGAAAGGGCAAATTCTGGGCCGTTCGGTCCCCGTTTCTACCAATCACGGGTGCGTGTCATCAGAAGGAAATGGGACCCTCGGAATCCCCCCGCGTGGAAGACTCCCCAAGTTGACGATGTTCACGACGTGCCCAGTTTCCTCGCCGCATTCGCGTGCGTCTGTCTCCTCCTTCAGTCTCCGTGACGATAAACGGCGTCATTGAAGGAGGGAACTCGATGTTTCCTTACGAGTTTTCACTAGAGACTGGCATTTTGGTTCTCCTTCCTAGGGGGGTGCTGTGGGGGCTGGGCTCCGACCCCCTCCGGAGGCTGACCGGGCGGTCCACGCCACCCCCGCAGGAGACCCCGTGGGCGCAAGGGCGGGATTGCTGGAGAAGGCTGCGCTTGCCCTTGTGTTGACCGGGGGGCACCTCTGTGGGTCCCTCCTCTTCCCTTATGAATAGCCCCACGCTGCCCCTGACGTGGTGGTGCCCACAGAGAGGGCAGGAACGCCTGCCACGTGCCACATGTCATGGTGTGGCTCCTGAAGAACGGTTTGGTCCCAGCTGAAGGCAGGGTGAGCGCAGGGTGCGTTTTCCAGAAGGAAATGAGAAACGACGTTGATGACCAGCCTGTCACTGCACTTGATCCCTGACTGGGGCACGTCACCCAGCGCTCACTGTGGGCAAGGGCGAGCGTCACCACAGGTCAGAGAAGCACCGTCCACGCACCCGGGCCACTGGGTGGTGTTCACAGCCACAACCTCTGCGCCGGGCACCAGGGCCCCCCTCCCGCCGAGGGCGCCTGCCTGGTTCACTTCCCCTTCGACCCCGTGCAGGTGGCCAGTGCCCAGGACACGTCTTCAGAGCTCCCTCCCACCTGCAGTCAGAGAAGTGGCAGTGCGGTGGCGAGGGACCCGACGCCGTCCACGTCATGACCACACCCTCTGATCCTGTGCGACGAGAGCTGAGACCCTGGGGCGAGCGGCCCAGGCCCAGAGCCAGTGGCTGCGGGCGTAGCCCTGCTGGGCCCTCCCTCCCCTGTCTGGTGTGCAGCCGAGCAGAGCGCTGGCCCTAGCAACTATGAAGACATAGGTGTTGGTTTTAAGGAATGGCGACCTGCTCCCCCCGGGCCTGCTTTATGCTGACGGCGTCAGCAAGGTGATGTCACTGGGCTGGCGTGCTGTGTTCATCCTTCCCTGAACATTAGGCACCTGCAAGTCCAGCAGTGGACCCAGCGGCGTTCTCGTCTCCCCCAGAGGGGGCCCCGGGCCCCGCCCCCGGCTGTCAGTCCCAGGGGCCGGAGGCCACGGCAGCCTCGTTCATGTATCCCCAGTGACTCTCAGGGCATGTTCCTCTGACCAGGGCTGTGGCCACCATGGGTGTGCTGCCAGGGTTTGTAGAAAAAATGGGCAGCAGATGGATGGGTAAATGGACCAAGGGTGGGTGGGTGGGTGGATGGAAGGGTGGATGGTGGGTGGATGGCAGATGGATGGGTGATGGACCGAGGGTGGGTGAGTGGATGGTTGGGTGGATGGACAAATTTCAGGCCCTGAGCCCAGCATTCACCTGACATGCTCAGAATGCGCAGTAAGATTGTACCTCAAGGTCTGTTCCGTCCCTAACTCCCGCTCTGAGGCCACGCCCTGGCTCCCACCGAGCTCAAATGCCTGCTAACAGGGTGGCCCCCTGTTGTTCGCACCCTGGGACTAGAATAACCTCCAGAAAGCGCGCTCTCTCTCTCTCTCCCTCCCCCTTTCACAATAAGGGCCCAGCAGGAGCCAAGCCACAATGACCTACACAGTAATTGTGCTCTGTAATAAATGTAGCATTCTCAATGTAGTAACAAGGACACACCATGTGACACCATCATCAAAAACATATATTTCATGAAGAATGGTAAAGTGTAACATTGGTGAAATGAAACTTTCTTCTGTACCAACTGTTGTTAGTTTAAAAAGCTGGTCTGCCATATTGAACATTGTGTTTGGTTACTAATTCATCTCACAAATGAACCAAGTTCCTCTAAATGAGCAATTAGAAGCACCTCGAATCAAAATGGTCTAGGCAGAATTAAACTCTTCTGAAGCAGAGGTGAACATTTAGCAGGAAAAATACGCAAGTGCACCCAGCACACCATTAATTATCTTACCCTTCATTAAGCCACTCTGCGGTTCACCAAAGACGCAAAGAAACTGATTTTCCATTTCGTAATTTGATTCCGGGGAGAATAGTTCTCAAAGTATATAAACTTCTCCCAGGAGGAAGTTAAGCACTGCTGTCATTACCATGCTTATCACTGTCATCACAGGACATTTATTAAGCACCTAATTGTCCACAGCACTTGGATGGTGTACAGAGAATTAGGTGGGCTGAGTTTCTGGCCTTCTGTGAATGTCTTGGGCACGCGAGAGAGAATCTAATGACAAACCAAGACACAAAATAGTGAATGAAACTAACCACCAGGGAAGTCATTCAGATGAGACACTGGGAAGGGACTGTCCCAGGCCGGTGCCGGAGGGCCCGGGGGTGACAGCAGTGCTCTGTCGTCCTGAGCAGGGGGGCCCGGGGCTCCTGGATGGCCGCAGAAACCTCAGGGTGGGCCTCGGGTTGGGCAGGAGGCCTCCAGGGCTGCTGGAATGCCGCAGAGGAGACTGTGTGCGGGGTGGGGAGTGGGAGGCATGCCCCCACACTCGGAAGTTCCGTCTACTCTGGACACGGGCGTGGACTTCTGGGGAGGCCCTGCAGGAAAGGTGCTGGCATGGCTCACGTGGGTACGACACAAAGAAAAACGACTTAAAGTAACAAGGACCACTGAGATGACCTTCAGAGGTCATGTCTTTGTCTCCTGTTTTCACGCTGATGTAACAAGCTTTCAATTTTGTTCACAAAGCGGAGGAAGTTCAGGATGGAAATGCAGAAGGTCATGGGGTGCCCGGCATCTGGGAACAGCTGCTCCAGGCCCTTTTGGTCCAGAGCATGGCCACCATTGGGGACATTTGTGTCACTCCATCTTTTCTCGATTGCAGGGCCCACCCTGGGCAGCACATCAGCCTGGCAGTAACTCTGCTCCCTAGCCAGGCACACAGACTGCAGAGAAGCAGCAGTCCCAGGAGGCCAGCAGGATGCCTGGTGTTCTTGCTGTCTGGGCTTTTCTCCATGCAAGCCTTCTTATCTGAGTTCCAGACTCATGTAAACACCCTCTCTGATGGCTGAGTCCCAGCTGTAACTCCAGGCAGAAAATCGGATTTGGCTAGCTCTGGTCAGGTGCATGTCCAGCCTCTGTAAGCAGGGGTGGGGATACAAACGGCCTGACCGGCGAGTGCGTGGGCCACCATGGGCTCATGGGGTCCTGGGCAGGCCCTCCCAAAGGGAAAGCTATCAGAACCCTCCATGACTGGAAACCTTGAACCTGGAGGACATTTCTAATCCAATGAACTGTCATAGGTGCAGCATGTAGTCAGGAAAAAACACAGATCGTTTTGCCTCTGAAATTTCTGGTTTCAGTTTTCCCTTTTATTTATTTTAATATGTTAAATGACTTGCGTGGTCACTGATAGGCATTAACTAACTGCTCATTTTAAATTCAGTTGCACAAGTGTTGGTAGTTGATACAGTCTTGTAACCACCACCACAGTCACATAGAACCTGCTCTGGACACGGGCGTGGACTTCCGGGGAGGCCCTGAAGGAAAGGTGCCGGCGTGGCTCACGTGGGTACGACACAAAGAAGACTTGAAGTAACAAGGACCACTGAGATGACCTTCAGAGGTCATGTCTTTGTCTCCTGTTTCCACGCTGATGTAACAAGCGTTCAATTTTGCTCACAAAGCAGAGGAAGTTCAGAATGGAAATGCAGAGGGTCGCGGGGTGCCCCCAAAGCTCCTCCTGCCCAAAGCTGGCCCCTGATGAACACTGACCTTTCTGTCACTCTATTTTTCCATTTTTAAGTTTTATATAAATGGTATCATTTATTCTTTTTTGCCTACTTTCTTTTTTTAAATGCTCTGAGCGTCACGCTTAGTATCGCACGTAACTATACTCCTTTTGACGGCTGAGAAGTGTTGTGCAGCGTGTCTGCCCCGACCCCCTGACCAGCAGGGAGATGTCCACGTTGTTTTCCAGTGTGGGGCTCGAGTGGGTGATGCTGCTCGTCCGGTATCCGTGTCGCGCACACTTCCATTTCTCTTGGGCAGATCCCAGGAGCAGAATTGCTGGGTGGTGATGTTTAGTTTACCACATACAGGCCATCCTGTCTTCCAAAGTGGCTTGGGCACCCTGCATTCCCCCCAGGAACGTGTAAGTTCCAGTTGCTCCACCTCCTCGCAAACATTTGGCCTTTTCCATTGTTTTCACTTTGCCATTCTAGGCAGTGTGCAGTGACGTTGATGAGACACTGGATTAACGTTACAGATTTTCATGATGTTGCATTTTTAATTTTGTGCTAGCACCATTAATGGTGCCCATTGTGGGAACAATCAATGCTTCGGACATAGTGACCCTGAAAAGAGTTCCTCACTTACTATTGTTATTGATGTTGTTGTTAGAGGCCGTGCCAGCACTGGCAGTGGCAGTAGCAGCAAAAATGCATTTTGGAATCATGTGCTGCCCTGTGGACTCTAAAGCATGTTTACGCTGTGGAATTTAGAATCCAGTACTGCACATGTGCTCTGATAAAGGTGGATATCTGCCTTGTTTTGTGTCTGCTTTCATTGTCATCCCACGAGAACTTCAACCAATGTCTTCTTTACTCAGCAGCATGACTGTCACTTAAACTATTAAGTATTCCTGTCTCTGGTTGGCTCTAATAGAGCCCGTGACCTTGACTATACTCTCCTAGCTGAATCAAACCCATCCCTATTATCTGATACTTATTAAAAGAGCAACCTGTGGCATGGGCAAAGCAAGTGCTTGGTCCCCAACTCCTTTTTTATCATAGTTACTTGTACCTGTTTGTTATGGATGAAGTGTGTCTCTTACAAATCTATATGTTGAATCCCCAAATCCCAAGGTGTCTGGTATGTAGAGACAAGGTACTTTGAGGTAGTACTTAATTTGAGAGGTACTTAGAGGTAGGTGAGGTCATGAACAGACACCAGAGAGCTAGCCCTCTCTTCCCAGCCTCCCAGTCCCCCTTCACTAGTTGAGGACACCGTAAGAAGATAGCTGATTGCAAGCCAGCAGGAAGAGTGCTCTCATCAGAAACTGACCCTGCTGGCACCTGGACTTGAACTCCCAGCACCTAGAACTGTGAGCAAATGAGTGTCATTTAGAGCCACCCAGCCTGTGGTATTTGCTGTGGCAGCTTCAGTGGACCAGCCCACTAAGTTACACCTGCTACTCAGACCAGATTTGTCCACGGCCTTTGTACTGCCTCCCAGGAGCCTGGTCCCACACCTGGCCCCTCTTTCTGCTGTGTTTTAAAAGAAGCAACACTGAAGATGAGAAAGTAGAGCAGCCATCGTCAGGGACAGAGGAAGGGGGAATGGAGTTCAGTGTTTCTTTTGAGGGTTTTGAAAATATTCTAAAATTAGATAGTGGTGATGCCTGTACAACTCTGTAAATATACTAAAAACCACTGAATTGCACTCTTTAAATGAGTGGACTTTATGGTATCTGAATTAGACCTCAGTCAATGTTATTTTTAAAATACAGCAGACTCACGAGTTCTGCTAAAAACACCAGGCCTTTGATTAACCTTTCGATTCATAGGCCTGGACACTGAGGGGAATTTTGACAAAAGTGAGACAGTCTTAAGATTCTTTGCCCTTGACATTCAACCGGAAGGAGTCTTCGGAAACACGCTGAGACTTGCTGACTGTAGCTGCTAAAAAAATCTAAGTGAAAACACATGGCTGTTCAGGAACTCGTGTCCTCAAAAGAATAACGAATAAAGAATTTTAGATTTAATATCAAAAACGTCCAAAACATTTCAAATGATAAGCAAACCCTGAAAATGTTTTCGGTCTCTTGTTGAATTTTCTGATGCCACTGATTATGTATTCTGCTTTCATCAATCAATTTCCAATAACTCGCCAGTTAAATAGTTAGTAGATGATTGAGTATTAAATGGGATTAGGTAATGTTAATTCATCAACCCATTCCAGCCGCCTGTGGAAAGTGCAGGAATGTACAGTTGGCCAGCAAGGCAACCAGTGACCACTTTTGGGGGCTTCCCTGGGCCTCACACTGCCTGTGTGTCACCGGTGCCTCTCTTCCTTAGGAAGAGCTCTCACTGACTGCTGGGAGGAAGAGGGAAGGAGAAAGGACATTTTCCCCACATGCCTGAGATGCCTCCCAGGGGCTTTCCTCTCGGCCAGTTCACAACTGTCCAGCTCCAAAGGGAGCATGTGCTTGAGACACTCTACTCTGCAGGAGGACACCCAGGCAGAGACCTGTCACCCCCACCCGTTTAAGTTCACTGTTTAGATCAGGGGTGTCCGGCCCTCTGGCATCCCTGGGCCACACATAGAACACACTCACGCTAACCATAGCTGATGAGCTAAAAAAGCTCCATGAATCATTTTCATCCTGTTTTAAGAAAGTTTACAAATTTGTGTTTGGCTGCATTCAAAGCCATCCTGGGCCGCATGTGGCCCACGGGCTGGACTGGACAAGCTTAGTTTGTATGTTGTTTACTTTGGGACCTAGATGACTTCCTTCTAGATCAGAATGGCCCAAGAGAAATACAATGTGATCTGCATAGTAATTTTAAGTTGTTGAGTAGCCATTTGGAAGAGAAGTAAAAAGAAAGAGATGAAGTAAAAACATGCAATCAATATAGACAGTTATTAATGAGGTATTTTGCATTTATTCTTATTGGACTAAATCTTTGACATCTGTGACTGTTACATTTTTATCACAAGCCAAGTTCAACACCAGTTTCCAATCGTTCAAGTGAAATGTTTAATCCCAGAAAAAATCAAGGTGTGTTTAATGGTGATAGTTTACATGGCTTCAACCCCAAAGGCTAAACATAACATATATAGTATAGTCACATCTAAATATAAACTAATCAAGGTTAAAATGTCAAGTTCAGTGCCTCTGTCACACTAGTTACATTTCCAATGTCCAGTAGCCTATGTGACTCCATATTGGACAGTGCAGGTGAAGATTGTGCCGTGACTCAGGGGGCACCCCGGGCGGGACAGAAGGCAACCTCCTCTTCAGCACTACCCACACTTCCAAATCAGAAGGTGTGCACGGCCGCTCCCCGCTTGACATAAATAATGGGTACGTGAAGACAGGACTTGTGACTTAGGAAGGACTTGAACTTGACTTGTTACTTTCCAGGCTCTACAGTCACTTCCAAGCCTGGGAAGGTCAGTAAGTCAAGTTTTTGGAGCAAGTCAGAGGGACCTCTGGGAGAAGCTTTACATTTTTCGATGGCAGCTGTGTGTGTGGACTGCCCCCTGTGTCTGAGGGTGGGGTGCAGGGGGAGCCGAGGAGCTCCCCGCTGCGTGGCAGGCACGCTGGGCATACGACCTCACTACCCTCCTGCAACCCCACCTCCTCTGGGCTCTGCCCCAGCTCTGCCGGGAAGAGGCCTCCTGACCTGCACCCACCCCGTCACCTCACTGCAGCCTTGCCCCAGAGACCCTGGTGGGGTCGGTGGGGGCCCCCGCGCTGGGGGCCGGCCTCTGACAATGACCTTCACCCACCAGCCAGCCCAGCGCGGCTTAAGCCTTGGGGTTTGTGGAGTGAGTGGGTGACGTGACATAACTGTTTGCCGTTGTAGAAATTTCGGAGACCGGGCTGAGTATGGGGGACGTGATGAGAACAATTCTCCTTCTTGTTTCTGTCAATAAAAGTTGAGTTGAGTTTTGATGAGAGCACAAGTGGAAGCCACCTTATAAATGTGTCTTTCTTCTCCAAGAACATCTGGAAAGTTGACCAGGAGGGGCCGACACCAGGGTTTTATTGTCATAAAGTCTGTGGCGGGACAGAAGGGGCTCGGGCACGTGAGAGCCAGACCCATCACCGTAAATTGGGCTGAGCGAGGCCATGCAGTTCCACTCCCTCTGAGCTTACAAACCTCCCAGGACCCCTGGCCGCCGCCTCCTCCTGGCCCAGGGGCTACGGCCGAGCTAATGGCCTCCTGGAAAACATCTCCAAGTGCCTGGCAAACCCGAGCGGACCCAGCACCAGGAGCACCGGATCTGCTGGCGGGCGTCTCCTCTGCCCTCTCAGGAGCCACTTCCTCATGCAGACATATGCCCGGTGGAGCCTGTGGGCACATGCATGCACACCCCCCGCCCCCGCCAGAAAGGAAGTGGAGAGACCTAGGCATTTTAACAAATACAGAAAAAATTCACGATTTTTGAAAAAGAAAAATAATTGTTAAAGACAAATTCAACATATCTGTCAGCGGTTACAGTGAGCCTGAGTCGGCCCCAGGCCTGTGGGGACCAGGCAAGGGACACACTTCTCTCTGGGCAGAAGGAGCTGCCCCATGCATCTCATGTGTCACTGAAGAGCAATGAACCTCGCTGCAGGGGTGACGGGTAGCATGGGCTACGGGAGTGCAGCTTTGACCACGTGCATCTCACCCACACCCTTTACACCCCAGGCCCAGAGCACAGGCCCAAGCTGCCTGCATTGTAACCAGAAGCCCAGAGGGAAAAGCTTTGGGGACAGTGGGTGACAGGCTGGGGGTCTCAGAAGGTTTTGAGGGGTAAGGCTGGACAGGAAAGGGCCCTCAGCAGGTCCTGCTCTAATCCGAGATGGGGTGGATGGGGTTGGGGGACATGTATCCAAGTCACTAGGGCATTTTATTTCAGTGCACAGAATGATACTGAATTTTATTCTCTATTTTCAATTCCCAAAGAGGTACACACATTCTCTAGTCACCCAGCAGTCACAGTCCCCCAGGGACCAAGCAAGGTGAGGTTCACGGCCAGGAGAGGAGAGAGGAGAAAGAGAGATGGCCTGTGAGCATGTGCAAAGGTGAGACAGACAGGCAAACGTGTGCAAAGATGGCACAGACAGGCAAATGTGTGCAGAGACAGATGAACGTGTGCAAAGGTGACACAGAGGGGTGAATGTGTGCAAAGATGAGACAGGCGAGCATGTGCAAAGGTGACACAGACAGGCAAGCGTGTGCAAAGATGAGAGCCTCCTTTTTCTTTCCTGAGTTCTTCGGGTACTGTTTCCCTTTCCTCCTTTCATTGGCTTTCAATCCTATTCTAGTTACTTTTTAAATTTTTGCTGAAATTGTTACTCCTTTCCCATTGCATCTCTTACTCTTTCCAGTTTGGAACCATCGTTCCCTTCCCTCCCATCACCCCTCACTTTTGTCCCACCTGCCTCCTGCCACAGCCCTTAGACCTTCTCCTCCGGCCCCCTCCCCGCCCTCCCTGCTGTCTCCGCTTCTGCGCAGTTCTTTAAAGTTACGGAGAGCTCCTGGTGGGGGCTCTCGTGCTGGGCTGGGGACGATGGCCGAGCTGAGCTGGCGGCACCCTGGGAGGCCACGAGGGCCCCTTGTCCTGCCCTTTCCTCCGGAGAGGGGCGGGGGCTGTGCCCCAGACGCAGGCAGCCTCCAGAACCCTCCTCGGCGGGCCTTTGTGGGAAGGTTTCCCAGAACCCCGTTCCCTGTACGGCCCCCGGGGGCCACAGCCCCCTTGGTCCCCAGCCCAGCAGCTGGCTGCCGTCCACCCACGTCTCTCTTCCCCATGAATGAGCAGCAGAAGAGGCTTTGACATCACTGCCCTCAGGAGGTGACAGTGAAAGGGCTCCTTCCCGTGACAGTGCCCTGTGAGGAGCGCCGCAGGAGGGCTCATGCAAGACGGGCGACCCTTCCATTCCATCACCTCCCTGGAAGGAAGCAGACGTGCGCGCGCAGAACTGGGTGAAACCGATCCCGGGAGGCAAAACGAACACCGCTAAGGGCGCAGCTTAAAATAGCTCGGGGTTTCGGGTTCGGCCGGCCCACGATCCCACGGAGGGTGTCATGTTCACATCACTGCGTGCACGCGTCGGGGAGGGACAGGGCAGGGCCCGGGTCCCAGCGGCGTGCCCACAGTCACCTGGCAGAGCAGGGCACGTCCGTCCCCTGTCACAGACGCTTCAGAAAACCATGACACCAGACACAGCAGAGCAGAGAGGCGGCTGAGCTCCCTGGTGTCCTGTGTCCCCAGACCTGGTGACCACGCTGCTGGCCTGTGGCAGCTGCCACCACCACTCAGCACGGCCACCACGGGGGACACGCCGGACGGCAGTGCAAAGCCACCCTCGTCACACCTGCGAGGGGAAGGAGCAGAAACACCACCGCACGAGTTGTGTGCATGCTGCTCTTGGTGATGAGGGACGTCTGCCCCCGCCAGCCCCGTGCCATATGCTGCCGGAGACCAGGGGCCCTGCAAGAGGGAGCGGTTCATGAATTATTGATCAATGATTAGCAAATGCAATCGAAATTGTAGACTTGATGTTGTGCGGGATCCATAATTGATGAGTGGACAAAATAGGAGGTGGCCGAGGTAGCGGCAGGTGACTTCAGCCTCGTATCAATGACTCCGAACAACAGGAGGGGACTGTGCGGTGACAGATGGAGGCAGCGCTGTGGCTCGCGGTGCCCGTCCACGCAGCGCACTCAGGGGACTTGCCGGCTGCACGAGCAAATACCTGTCTATTGTGTCCCTTTGGTCTCCGTGCTGTTCTACGAGACCAAAGGACACGTTTGTTTATAATTCATGTATTCTCTCACTATGAAACATTGATGCTGCCTTATTGGATACTGGAGTATCTACATTTCCAGATCCTTTGTACCTGTGACAGCCGGTGACATGGTGTTATGAACGTGTCCTCGGCCGTCCATGGGCAGAGAGACGCCGGTGGCCCTGGACCGCTTGGAACCGTGCCGAGCTTGTGGGCCTGCCCTAGGCCACTACCGCCGCTCGGAGGGGCCGAGCACCACCACCAACCCTCCAGGGCCAGCTCCTTGGAAACTCGCCGGACCGGGCGGAGATGACCTGACCTTGACCCCACGGTCAGTTCTCTTCGGGAAAGGAATCAGCTGTACGTGGACCTTTCCTCCTTCTGGGAAGTTTAAAAGATGACAACTTAGATCTCCAACATCTGTGAAAATTGTATCCTGAAAAGTACACCGTTGTAGTGACAGACGCAGTGACAGGCAGTGTGGCCAATGCAGAGCAGTGGTTCTCGGCGTGGCGGGGGCGACTGTGCCCTAGGGACGTCGCACAACGTCTGGGTGCATTTTAGTGGTCATGATGGGGGAGGGGGTGCTGCTGGGGAGCAGAACTGGGAGAGCTGCTAAACCCCCTCAGTGCATGGAGGGACCACGGCCATGGAGGGTCACCCCTCCAGATGCCCTGTGCCAAGCGGGAGCCACCTGACTGAGAAAGTGAAGCAGCAGACACAGAACTAAGTCCACTTGCTTCTGGGGAGACACAGGGCATCCCTGGCACCAATGGCGTGAGCTCAGGGCCCAGCTGTGTTGTCCCAGGCCCGGTCCTGCTGCTCCACCTACCAACTGAATGAGGGCACCGCTGAGCCTCTGGTCACAGTCACCTCCCTGCGGAATGGGGAGAAGGACCATGCCCCTGGAGCGTAGTGTGGAGGCAGCTCAGATGGGCACAGAGGCTGGCGCATGGAATGTCAGCTCTTTATTAGAATGATTCATTGTGACTGCTGTTCACGAAGTAGTGCGAACTCCACTTCCTTCGCAGCAAGAATTCTGCTGTGCAGGGTCTCAGCTCTGCAAAGTTTTTATCCATTTATCCACTCACCATCTACCCATCTACCATCCATCCACCCACCATCCATCCACCATCCATCCATCCATCCATCCATTTCTTTATCATATCTGTCCATCCATTCACCTATCAATCATCTATCTATCTATCTATCTATCTGTCTGTCTATTTATCTATCTATCATCTATCAAATGAGTTCAAAAACAATAAGACAACTTTCCTGATTCTGAACCAAAAAAGCAAACTGAAAACTGAGAGTGAGAAAGATATTTAAATAACTCTGTTGCTAAGGTCTACAAAACCAAATACAATATTGCATCAGAGTGTCATAAATGACAACAGGAATGCCACTGCAAACTGTGGTTTGAAAGTCACAGCAAAATATATGATTAGCAGGAATAATATTGCCAGATTATGGGGAAAATATACAAGGAGGCTTTTGAAATCAGTTTGAAACTCCTGCCATCTATTGTTTTAAAAATGTAAAACAAAACAAAATGGAATTTGCTCACAAGAACCTTCGTGGTTTTTCATCATCCTTTTTAGTTTCAAACTAAAATGGCATTGGGGCAGTTCTTTGCAAAAAGCTGCCGGCATTCCAGTTTTCCTAATTATTTTATGGTTAAGATTTGGAAAATCATCAACCCACACAGCCTACGCATCCCAGTCTTTTGAGGAATGTTTGTTTTAAAAAACGGGACTAGGGGCACACACTCGGGCAACATTTCAGGGGTTCCAGGGCCTTCTGACACCCAAATCTAGACCCTGTGATGTACAGCGCAGTCACGACCAAGATGCAGTGTCAGGGTGTTGCTACACCTTGTGCCTCCTCTGTGATCCGCGGTGGTGACACAACACACTGGTAGAAACTCCTAACAAGTGGACGATGCCGTCATCAGATCCTAAAAAGGCGTGTTTTAGTCACTGAAAATAACTCGAGTCAGCATCCCTGAATCTGCAGCTAAACATTCTGAACTGAAAGGTGGACCAGCTGTCTGCTAAGCCCAGCGGCCTTGAGAGACAGCTGTCAGTTATGGCCTCTGACGCAGGCATCCTCACCAGAACACGCAATTTCTCCAGGAGGTTTTGGTCACACTGGGAAGTCATACGATGGCTAGTCGGGTGTGGCAGTTCTCAGACATGGCACTCCTCCCCAAGAAGGCAGGCCCACACCCCACCTACCCTTTGCGTTGGGCTGGGCTTTTGTCACCGTCCTCCCGTAGAGTTGTGCAGAGGTGATGGTAGGTGACTTCTGAGGCCACCTGGGTCACAAAAGGCCACCCAGCTCCTACCATCCATGGTCCTAAGCTGCCTCCTCAGAAACCCAGCCAACCGGAGTCTGCCTTGCCACAGGGTCCCCTGTGGGCTCTGAGGTCAAGAGCCCAGACCCCCCCATCAAACCAGATGTGGAGGGTGCCCACCTGATGCCCTCAGACCAGCCATCTGCGGCCAAGTACAGTGAATGTCGGTGACACAGGGACCAGAAGACCCACCCCACCAAGCTCTGCACCCTTCCCAGCCACAGTAACTTGTTCAAAAGCGCTGCGTGTTGGGGCAGTTTGTCACACAGCCGCTGACACCTGCAACAGCAGACTGCCCAGAAACGAGGGGATGGTTCTGGGCCCCAAGGGGCCCTACATATTTCAGAAGTGGCCTGTCATTTCAGTGGGAGTCACCTCGGAGGCACAGCTGCTGTCAGAAACTGTGCATACGTGCAACACAGGCAAGTGTCCTACCTCCTCAGCCTTACCTCCATCCGTGAAGTGGGTGTCTGTACACCCTCCGCTTTATGTTTATTTCTTCATTAAAATGCGGGCAGAGGCCTCCACGCTGCGCCCCGTCCCACGGGCGGGAACGCACAGCCTCATGCAATCTCCCCCACGGCCACAGCTGCTCTCTGCTCCGTACTTTGAGGCCCAGTAATTGACTTTGCCGGTGCCTGTTGCAATTCCCTTTCAATGCTGGTGTTGCTTTCTGAGCTTCCGGACTGTGGGACAATGATCGCACCGTCGCTGAGCTGTGTGAGCCCGGCCCTTCTCTGAGCCCTGGTGACGGGACTCCCCACAGGTGACGTTCATTGACTGCGTTTTCTGACTTCCCTTTTCGGGTTGGCGGGGAAAATAGGACTAATTTTTACTTTACAGGCAAATTCACTCAAACTCCGTGATGGTTCGACTAAACTGCAGTCTCCTTGGTCCTCTTCCCAGAGCTCACCTGCAGCCCGTCCTGGGGGAGTGGCTGTCGTGGTGGCTTCTGCCAGCTCGTCCCCTGGGCTCTGTGGTCAGCCTCACAGGCCTCTTACTGAGTGAACTTCCACCTTACTGCTCGGCCCTGCCAGGTCCCCAGTCAATGCTGTGGGGGCACCCTCGTCCCAAAGTGAGGGCACCCTAGTCCCAAAGGAGGCCGCGCTCTGTCCTGACCATCCTCAGCTGCGTGGTCAGCACTCTGCTCCAGCCACATGTGCCCCTCATGTGCATATGACTGGCTGGATACTTTCCAGACAGCCCTCATACTTATAATAGGAACCCAACGGACCTCTCTGTCCTCCTCAGGGTCTGGTGGGGGTTTTCCCTGAGGCACAGGCAAGGGTGCATGTGTACATGTGCACACACGTGCATATGTGTGTGTATGTGCTCACACGTGCAGCAAACACGTGTCTATGTGTGGGGTGTGGACATACGTGAATGTATATGCTTGTGTGTGTATTGTGTGCACATGTGTGTGCGTGCACCTATGTGGCTGTGAGTGTTCATATATGTGTGTGCATACATATGTATATGCATCGTGTGTGTGTGTGTGTGACTGCGTGCATGTGGGGTGCATGTGTGTGGGTGGGTGTGCATGCATGCATGTGGGTGTGCATGTGTGTGGGCGGGTGTGCATGCATGCATGTGGGTGTGCATGTGTGTGGGCGGGTGTGCATGCATGCATGTGGGTGTGCATGTGTGTGGGCGGGTGTGCATGCATGCATGTGGGTGTGCATGTGTGTGTTATGGGGGAGAGAGAGCTCTGAGGAGCTATCGAGGCAAGAATAAAAAGATCAATTTATGCCTCCAGATTCCATCCCATCATAGACAAATGCAGATTCAGGGAATAAAACCATCATTTTCCTCAAATGGTGGAAATAGAAGTCATCCTAAAATGTATCGTGGAAATAATAAACAGAGAAACTACGTTAAAAGTGCAGTGCATAGAAATCCAGACCCTGAGACGGGTGCACCCGGAGCCACATCGGGCTGCTACTGCTTCCCACGTCACTGGGCCCTGCCAGACACTGTCCGCGGCTCCATCCACACTGACGCCAATGAATGCTTCATTGAGCGGTGGCCCACGTCACCTGGACTGATCGGATGGACCCACAGGCATGCCCTTGGCCAACATTTGTCCCTTTACTGCAACATGTGCCCTTGTCATTGTGGACAAGCTGTCCATGTGTTCATCACCGGCCAGTTTGGGTTATCTGACCTGTTCCTAGTGGCCCGAGCTGGGGGTCACCTTTGGCTTCCTTGACTGAATGAAAATCATCTCTTGGTTGATGACGTGGTGGTGGTTCCTGTGTGTTGCTTTCCCACCATGTAATTTCTCTCAAGATGACACAGCTAAAAATATGGCCAGCTGCTGACGTCCTAAACTGAGGCCGCCCCGACTTCCCCTGTGTCCCCCTAGTGCTGGCGGATGCTGGTTTATTGGGTAAACTCTGCCTTTTAAAGATTAACTGAGTCATGAGCACATATAGTGCCCCGCTCGTCGCAGGGCCTGTCCTTTGTAACGCTATTTAATGATTCAGAGGCGCGTCAGACAGCACGGCCGGCCTGCTCCCCAGCTGTCTCCGCCATATGCCGTGCCCAGCAGGGGACAGCGGCGAGCGAGGCAGGACCCAGAGGAAGGGACCATGGCCACGATGGAGGGCTTTGCTCCCTGTTTTGTCACACCTAAGGAATGAATTCATTTTTACATGCAAGTAGATAAACCTAAGACATTATTTTTAAAGGGAAGCCATCAGAGTAACGTACTGGGACTTAGAAACAGCATGCACTCTATGTTGGAATTCGGTGGGGACCTTTCCAGGTGGGCTGTGGCCTGCGGCTACGTGATGTTAGACCGAGTCCCTTTGCTATGAGCTTGTTAGTTTGATAATGAGCTCGGCTTCTTAGCAAGTGGCATTGTGACATTAACGGCAGCTGCAGCGAAGCACTCTGCAGAGAGAGGGTGGCTCTCCTCCTAGGATGACTGAGGTGGGGGATGAGCTGTCCTCACGTCAGGTGGCCACTGTGGCCCGGGACTGAAAACTCCAGAGTCACCGGGTTTGACGGGAGTAGAAGCAGGAGGTTCCAGTGGCAGAAGGAGACAGCAAGACACCTCAGACAGGACGGGGGCTGGGGCAGCAGCTGCCGCACGTTCCAAACATGGTGGGAAGGCAGGGAGGTCTCACGGAGCCCGGTTATTTTGGGGGGATGCACTGTCACCAAGACACCAGGTACAGACGATAATCCCTCAATTCCCATTGTTTACGGTAGTTGTGTTTATAAAGTCACCAGAACAGGGAATTAGCTGGCAGCCCGGTGATGCACGGGGGAGGTGTCCTGTGAGCCTCTGGTCACATTCTCATTGGCCAATCCGCACATAACCCTGCTTATGTGTCGCGTTATTGGGCAAAAATCTTTTTCTCTTCATATTTGTATATTTCTTTGTTTAATAATTTCTAGATTGTAACTGAAAATAAAATATCATGTATTTTATTATATTTGCAGTTATTTTTTAAAATTTTCTTTGCATTTCAGCACATATTACTAATGAATGTATCTCTCGGATACACGCGACCTGCACTGTGATTTTTTTTTTTACTGTGACCAGCACAGCATTAAAGACATTTTACTGAGCTCAAAGTCTGAGAGAAGCTGGACTGAGGCACAGGACACCCAGCAGCACGGCACTTGGGGGCCTTTGTAAACAGGAAAATCGACAGAAAGCACAAACGCAAAAGGCCTGGCACGTAATGGACAGCAGCAAAGACACCGGGTTCCTGGCGTGGGAGCCGAACCGAGAGGGTGGAGCTCCGCCTCGCGCCCCCCAGGCTGGGGACCCACACCCGGAGACCCGAACTTGTCACTGCCGGGCGCACACCATGAGTGCCCGAGATGGCTCTGGGGATTGATTTGGGAGTGACAGGTAATTTTTAGTGATTAGGAGAATCTTGAAGCACAGAGCCCATCGATGATGAGGGTGGAGGGTGTTCTGGTTGTTGACACACATACATACGTACGTCATGGGTGTGCTTGATGAAGCAGAGCCCCCGGACCCCCGGGAAGCTTGCGTTTTCAGGGTGAGGGAGGTGGGGAGAGGTCCAGGGGAGACCAGGCCTGAGCTGTCACTGTGCCCATGGGCCGGGGTGGATGCAGTGAGGGGAGGCTGGCAGGAAGTGGCAGTGTGACAAGGAAACTGTCACTGTGTCTCAGGGCTGCACGCAGCCCTCTTGTTCCTCTCTCTAAGCTCCATGGGGTCCGTCCCTCATGCCACTCAGATCTGGGTTGTCACACTGCTTGAGTGAGTGACGGCCAGGGTGCGTGTGCGAGGTGGAGGTGGGTTGTGGCTTTGGAAGACAGGCTGCCTCAGAAAAGACTGGATCCGGGACGCATTGGCGCCTGGCTCTACCGGGCAGAACGTCATTCTCTTCACACAACCTGCCCTGCGGTGGGCGGGGACCAGAGTGCCCTCTGAGGGGACAGCCTGCAGCTCAGGGGCAGCGACCCCCCTGCTGCACCCCGGGACCGTATGCCACCCCCCGCCCACCCTTGGTTCCTCCCTGGTGGGAGCGGGCACAGGCGCCACATGCTGGACCCACAAACCAGCACTGACGGGGGCTCGTGCGCGGACAGAGCGAGGCAGGGTGCTGGACCGACATCTCCTGCCGGGGCCTCTCAGCACCCGGCGGGGCTTTGAAAAACGGTTCGGTTGATGAACTGAAATACAGAGTATAGCTCATTCACCCCTCTACACACACACACACTCACCCCCCACACTCACACACACTCATACACACCTACACACTCACACACACTCATATACATATTCACACACACACTCACACACTCTACACACACACTTTCACACCTACTCACACACACTCACGCACACGCCTACACACTCACCCCACACATAC